>JAUMHR010000062.1:4893021-4907247 GCA_032361145.1 Enteromius fasciolatus | reverse complement strand
ACCATTCTGAGGGTTGTTACATGTGTGTAGTTACAGAAATATTACAGCTGTAGATACTATGTACCGGTGTGTACTTAAACTGTGGTTACATACTACATACACATCTAGTTACTGTGGAAGTACACAGGTACCATGGACATAATATAAAGTGGGACCTTTTTGGGCTTCAAATTAAATATATATTTTTTTGTGTTTGTTTGTTTTGTTTTCTTTTGCTATAAACGCTGCAGTTGCCTTTTAAATAAGTGAAATAACTTTGGTTCAGTGATACAAAACTATAACACAGTCAAGGCCTCCCTGGAATTTACTGAATATTTAACTGAATAATTTACAGAAAACAAATGCAACATTTAGAACAACTGTCAACCAATGAAAATCAATCAAACAGCCCTAAGCTATAAATATTTATAACTAAAACGGATTCATGTAAATTAAAAGCACACAGGGGAAACAAAACAAGCTTTTTAAGAGCCCTTTTATAACCTATTCACTTGCACAACATCTGTTTTTGTATTAATACGATTGTTTTTGTATTTTTGCAATTTTGCTTTTACCAGCAGATTTACATAGAAGAAATGCCGCTATGTGGAATCCTGTGTTCGCAAAGAAAAAAAAGGACATCTTGTAAAATCCTGAAAATCTGTGTAAGGGGGGTTTTTTGTTGTTGTTGTTTTTATTTGTTGTTCTGTTGTTGAGTTTTTGTTCTGTTTACCTCACAGACTAAAAAAGGTAATTGCTTAATAATAATAATAATAATAATAACTTTTTATCCCACAAATATGACATTTATTTTAGTTTGTTTGTTCTCACAATCACAATTTCTGTCTTCTCTTCTTAGATCTGTCTGTGTCTCATAACTGTGAGTTAACATATTGCTAGTCTCGCATAGCCAGACCTTCAGACCGACGGCTGAGGATCTGGGAAACATATTAGCTATCGTTAATTGACCAAGGCCCACCCATGAAACCGTTTGACCAAAATATCAAACAACCAATAACAGTTCTTTTTATTTCAGCATCATGTTTCGAGGTGTGGACAGGGCCGGCTCTAACCAATTTGGCGCCCTAGGCAAGATTTCTGGTGACGCCTCGTTGCATTGTAGTTGATTCTACTGCTAATGCACATACACTCATAAGAAACTTAGTATGTCTTTTACACAATTTTATTTAAATAACACAATTGCATAATCAAAATACTTGAATTAAAGAAGCCAGTTATATATTAAATAATAGTTCTTATCAGATTACACCCCTCTTGCAGTTCCAAGAAAAGTCAGAACTGTGAGACATAAACTCACAAGTGAGATAAAAAAGTCGCCATTGTGGAAAGAGTATCAGGATGTATATGCTTGCTTCCGCTTCATGTAAATGACACATGCGTATGTCATGAATCTATTTCCACAATGGCAGCTTACCATGAGTGGCATGAGTTGGAGAAGAATTGTTGAATAAAGTCGTTATTTTCGTGTTCTTTGTGCTTCAGAAAAAAAATTACGGTTGACATCACATGGACTATTTTGAGGTCCTCGCTGCATTACTGGATCTGGGGACATTTTTAGTTGCATTGCAGTCTATGGAGGGACAGAGAGTTCACAGATTTCACAAAAAATCCATTAAATTGTGTTCCAAAGATGAACGAAGCTCTTATGGGTTTGGAACGACATGAGGGTGAGTAATTAATGACATAAGTTTCATTTTAGGGTGAACTTTCCCTTTAATGTGGACATGTGTTCATTTTCAGGTTTGAAGACTTTACTTGCTGCTGAAAAACGAATTTGAAGCACCTAGAGAAAGAGAGAGAAAACTGTAATATCGTTATAAAATTAACATTTGCATGCTAACACAATGAAAACATGGGAATGTTTTACAAACAAAGAAAAAGCACATAGCTTGCAAATCAAATAACAAATAAAACCGTTTCAGCCAAAAATCTCTTCAGACCTTTCTTTTCAGATTTATCTTACCTTTTCTACTTTACAAAACCTTGTTAAAGCAAACTGTGTGCCAGCTACGACAGTGTGCAGAACAACTTTTATTATTTTGCACCTTACGGATAAAAAAAAAGGGGGGGGGGCATGACAGGATATTTTTGGCATAAATATCCAGTGCATGTCAGGGTGTGCACTAAGATTTAATGAATTGTGACAAGTGTCACTTTGCAGCAATATGGGCAGCTCAGGGTTTTGGCTCGTGGGCCCAGCAAAATGTGGCTTCATTGGCACCATGTGAAAAGAAGCTGCTACCATCGATTCATCCTGTGTCACTAATCCCCTCAATGAAAATTTGGTTTCATTCGGGGACGGTTTCGCTCTGACAGGCGTGAATCCACCCCGATTTACCCTCTACGTGGGGTTCCCCTGAATGCACCCACCCCCATGCGGGTTTGATCTCAGTCCACGTCCTCGCCTCAATGAGGCGCTTCATTAGCTTTAATATGTGAAGTGTGCCAAGACCTACCCAGCCACAACATGGCCACGGAATGAATAACCCCCTCCATGAGCGAACTGAATCTTCTTTTGTTGCTCTTGAATATTGCAGTACATGGAGTGTGTGTGTGTGTGTGGGGGGGTGGAGTTCTGGGTTCTATGCTGGCGGTGTGTGTTCTGTACGTAATTGGATTAGACTGTGTGCTGCGGATGTCGCCTGTCAATTAGACCTTTATGAACTGCACTTTATTGCCTGAGAATATTTTATGTACAATGAGCAGATTATATTGAGTAAAAGGCTTTAAATTAAACTGCTTTCGCACATCCATTGTTGCAAAAGTCATTATGAACAATAACCAAGTTTATTTATTGGAAACCTAGAATAATTAGTAATACAATTAAACGATTTATTTGTATGGAGCCGATTGTTAACTGTTTTGTGCCCAAACAGAATCTTACAGAGAGCTTATACACATTTGGATTTAGTTTCATTGCTTTAAAGCAGTTTTGGAGTAAAACTGATTTTGGCAATTATTAATATATATATATATTTTTTTATTTTATTTTATTTTTTTATTATAAAATCATACAAATTTTAATACACATTTTGATCACATCAGCAAATGCCTTCTTTAAAAAGTGTCCAAACTTTTGTGCTAAAATATATTGAACTACCATATATAAAATAAAAGTAAACTAATTTCATTTAAAAAAATATCCACTCATACATAAAGTATAGCAAATCTCTCTAAGCAGTGGCAGAAAGGAAGCATTATATATTCCAATATATAAACATAAATAAACAATGTTTAAATTAAACTTTAATATTTCATTTTTTTTTTTAAAGGATGAATTAGGCTGAACAGTAAAAGCAGTAGCCATTTCATTCATATAGTCATTCAGTCATTTCATAGCTTTGTACTACGACTCTAAAAAGTATTAATAATATGAGTTGTGCAGTGCAAACAAATATTTGTTTATTGATGTGTAGTTATGGCAGAAAAACAGCGGTAATTTATGTTTACCTCTGAGTGTCAGGAGGCCCGTCAGTGATCACTCACACGGATCTAATCCACTTTTGATGAACTGGGTTAATAGACTCCCTGTGGTCATTATCAAAGAGACTCATTTCTAGTCATTTCTCAGCGCACACGACCCTCACACACCCGCCCCTCATTTTGTGTGGCCTCTCCTGAATAAATACAGCCCCTCTGCTCTCTGGAGGGTCAGTTCATCCTTAAGCGTTCAGCATGCCCCGTCCGGACGGATCTTACACGCAGTTCATCTGCAGAGAGGCAGACAGAGCCCACTCGGACCACCGTCCCAGGGCCGAGGTGAGGTGGAGGGAGGAGAGGGTGAGCTGTGACCCATGCGCTCTTGTCCAGCTCCGGCTGTCCGGACTGACATATCCAGACGAAGACCAGAGCGCCATAGCTCGAGCGCGGAGACGCCGCAGACTGGCCGCCAATGCCCGTGAGAGGAGGAGGATGCTGGGCCTGAACGTGGCCTTCGACCGCCTGAGGAGCGTCATTCCTAATGTGGAGAGTGACAGGAAGCTGTCCAAGTCTGAGACGCTTCAGATGGCACAAATCTACATCAGCACTCTGAGCGAGCTGTTGGAAGAAAGAGACTGTGACCCGGAATTTAGTTACCCCATGTTGGCTACAGGTGTGCAGGATCAGGTCATCGTAAAGGGTTCAATGCCAACCGAAGAGACCAAATCGGAGCAGAAAACCATCCCAACCTGTAGGATAAGATCATATCCTGGGAATTTTGGACATCCCACTTGTGACCCAAAAACACCTGAACTCTTGGCGGACTCTCACTATATGGAAAGGAGCAATGGAGCAAAATGACACTTAAACTTCTTTCTCAGCCTCTGTTTGTATTTTTTTTTTTTATAAATATAACAATTTCTGAATTAATGTTTGGATATTTTGTAGTGAAATATAAAACTTTCTGGAATTAATTATATATTTTTAGTTTTTTTTTTATGCTATACAAATAAATATTTTCAGAGGATAAATCTTGTCTTTTTCTCTTGCTCACAAACTTTATTTTTGGTAGTCAACTTTAGACATTGTACTATCTACAAGTTACAATGTCAACTAACTTTCATTAGAGTATATTTAAGCCTGGTTAGTGTTCGTAGACGTGTTGACATGTATTTGCAACGCTACAGCCAGAAGAACTACTTTTGGGGAACCATCAAAATAAAATGTTTGCAGGTCTTAAGCAGACAGTCTATGGATACATTAATGACTTGTAGTCACAATGTTGGTTTCCGTTAGTAAAAAGTCTAAAGTGGACTACCAAGAAGCGTTACCTAAATTAGTTGATAGTTGGGGATAAGCTACTTGCATTAACTTGTAATGCATTACAATATTGTAGTACTCCCTTTAAAAATAACTAATTCCGTTACTTTTTATGCTAATTAATGCACTGTAACTTTTTTTGTTACTTTTTAAAATCTGGATAGGGCTTGTTTGTTTTGAGTATAAAAATGTATTTTACAAAGGTAAAAGCGCTTTCAAAACACAAGTTAAATAAAGGAAATGTAGGGCGCAGCTCAGACAATTGCATGAAGGATATGACGCAGGAGAAAAACAGAAAAAAGCAAAAAGTCACTTTAGCTTAGTATAGTTGAATTGGTTAAACTTTGTTTTTACTGTTTTTTATTCCCCGAATCACTGCACACCTCTGCACTTCCAATTTCTCTCAACATGGCAACACAAGAGCTGTCAGTCAATGCATGGGAAGCAAAGTAAATGGTGTTACTTATTAAAAATGCCATACTTTACTTGTTACTTAAAGTAATCTGTTTATGTAACTCACGTTTACTAGTAATACACTGCACCCAACACTGGTAGCAACAGTAATAGTCTTGTAATATGCCAATCAGACACCAAAAAAAGACAAGTAAGAAGTACTGAAAGTAGCAATTTTTATTTGCGTTAAAATTATGTACAAGTAACCAAAGACATTATTTTGAAATTGGTACAAATTTCATGTTCCTGCAGTTGGCTTTTCGATAACTCTTACCTCAAAAAAACACAACTGAGAAAAATGCGGTATAAAATAAAACGATTGGATTCAGAAAAGTAGTCTATCTAGTTCTCCAACAGCCATTATTTACATGAGTATTTACAGTTGGTGTTGCTTCATTTAGTTCCCCGCTGTGTGAATTCAATCCAGTTGTGACGTTTGGAGCTCAGATACAGACTGCAGGACTGTGCCCAGTACAGAGTGAACCAAAGGAGTTAAGCGGTGAAGAGAAGGGAAAAAGATCCCTAGCTTTGCTTTCGCCAAGTGTGCATTGAAGTTATTTTAGTCACGAACAGCAACAAAACGACGGCTGAAGGCGATCGCTTTAGAAAGCAAACAAACAATAGAGCGCTTCTGAAAACAACCTTGAGAAGATCATAACAAGTTTGGGTTTAAGTTGAAATCTTTTGAGATGTCAAGTGCTAAATTTAATCTAGTATTTAAAACACCAACCATAAACAAGAGGACTTACTCTGTATGTAATTTATGACACAAACTCATGAAATGTAAGAAGAAAGTGTGTTGTGTGGCTAACTTTTAACGCTTGAGCATCCAAACCCTAGGTGACTGTTAGATAGAAACCAACCTTCAACGAAACTGTTATTGCATTTGTCTTGAATTCTCACAGCAACCTCAGCTCGAACCAAACTTCGGTAGCAGCACACGCAGGAGAATTTCCGCTGAACTCAGGGTTACCATTTAGCCACGACCCAAACCCATGGATGAGATTTCCTGGCTTCGAAAACGCATTTGAATTCATTCAAATTCCCACTTGTTTCTCTTTTGCACAACACGGTTCTACAGCCAAGCATAATTCGGCATATTGCACGATTTAATAAGTCTGACTGACGATTTGGAACCACATAAGGTTTGGACATCAGGGTTGTTAACACCACAGTTAACGTTATGGCATTTGGACAATACGGTAAAAAAAAAAATCACGACTACTAAAACATTCTAAAAACGCTTTGTCCCTTTCCTGCCCTAGTGAAATGGAAAGTGATGTAATTTATTCATTCGCAGACCTTTGACATAGCGCTATCGATTAAAAAACGAATTTGTGCAACACAAAGGGAGCACATCCTGCAGCGAAGAGAATGGATTTGAACCAGGAGGGCACGTCTTTGCGGCATTTCAAAGAGGACCAGAATTTTCGTATGCGGTTTTGGAATCGCCCTCCAATCGTTCAGGTCAGTGTCGAGCACTTTTAAATTCAGACTTGAGAGTGGAATAAAACAAACAGAGGGGGAGACATCCTTTAACAAGTTTTATCAAAGCCACTCTCTACATTTCTGCCAATGAAATCCAGCTTCCAAGGCGACTGATCAATAGACTCCAGATTAGGCAGGACTGTGATGCGAGGAACACAATTAAGTTGTAACAAAAACATTTTAAGACGAAACGGGTGAACTGCTTGTGACAAACTCAACCAAATCAGCTCCTTTTAACGGAGTTCTGCGAGTATGATGTGCTTTAGATTTAATTCTTTACAGTCTGAATGAAGAAGGTACTGGTTGATGATGATGATGATTGATGGTGGGTTGTTTTCCAGGTGTGTTGGGTTGGGCAGCAGTGATCTGAGATCTGTGAGTGGAGCTCTGCAAACACACTAGCAGTGTTCCAAATAATCGATGACCCTGGAGATAGACTTCTGTCCCGCTGTGCCCACATCACACTGTAAGGAACAAAAAGCAGCAAACGTTCAGTCAATAACATAACTTTATTGTTCTTCCTTACAAAATGAAGTAGAACATTAGTATTGATATTACAGCAGGATCATGCATATGCTTGCCTACGTTTTATACTCATGTCACACCATTTGTAGTGAGAGGCTGTTTTAACAATCGATATTTGGCCATTTTCCAGATTATAGCGGTTCAATTTAGCCAATTAACAGAAATGGTAGTTCTCTCAAGGGTCACACTTTATTATAATGTGTTCTTATTACGATGCAAACACACAAACGCTAATAAGTAACAATTACTTTCCATAGGTTTAAGTTTTGGTTTAGTGTAAACAGATTACGCATAAGAGCACATAAAGTATGGTGCACATGCCAAAAAAAACCCCTTGGCAATAGAAAATTAATAAACAATTTTTGTTTTTTATTGGTTTTATTTTTTTATGCATTTACAAGAATAGTTGCTACTGCTGAAAAAACAGTCAATCATTTTTTATCTTTATTTCTGCTTTCTCTTCTTAATTTACTGAATAAAAAACGAAGGAAAATGTAATTACATACAATATATTTAAATACAATAATAAATTATACAAAAAAACTATTTATAATATTAAAAAATAGATGTACTTATACATTTTTAAGAAACTGTGCGCAAATTTTAATAAAACATAATAGAGTTGCAGAAAATAACAGTATTTTTTTTATTTACGGTTCTATCATCCCAATAGGCTTTTTGGCCTGTTAGCACAACTTAATATTTTCAGGTGTTATTCTATGAAGATTAAATATATCAGTAATACCCTCTTGTGGTTTCTTTAAAGCTCTTCTTGTGTTAAAATTGGCTGCTAACAAGTGGCTAAATGGGACTACAGAGGGTATTAAAGATATTGCCTTGTGTTTATGCTCGTGCTCTAGCAAATTATCAGAAATTTCCAACTCACCAGAGAAGTGAAGTGATTGTGGTGCATTCTGTTTAAAGCCCAAGTTCAGATTTTTACCTCTTACTATTTTATTTAGCTGGGTTAAATTGCAAAGATTCTCTTAATGTGTGAGAAACAAGCTTCTGTTTGTAAAAAATCTATTTTTTTTAACTAATAGTGATAATTTGCCACATCAAACTACTAAAACCGATATTAGCAACCATAATATAAGCCACCCTATACTGGTCAGTCGCTAACTCTTGTGCACTTACTGTAAGGTTCATGAAATTCAAGAACTTCTTCAGCATCTCTGTCATGACTGAAAAATCCCCTTTTGGCAGGTTTTCCCTCACAGTAGTCACATTCATCTGAAAGAGACACAGCATTAGCAGCTCATTCCTCCTGTGAAGTTACAGTGCACTTCAGCAAGTTTCTGTTGATCAAAGCAGCAGCACTCTCTCTGTGGCCATCATTTTTCCCCCCAATGTGTTCTTAGTCTCCATGGTACTCAATCTTCAGAAACAGATCCAAATCAAATATTTCCCTCTTCTGATGCCCTAGGAACCCTATTTGGAGTCAATCTGTTTTTATAAAACAGAATCAAACTTGACCTTCAAAGTGTGTAAACATGTATTTAAAGAAAAAGGGGTGAAATAAACCATATAAATGGCATCTTTTTTTGTATCTGCGTCTGGGCAGCGTTTATTGGCGAGACAGATAATGGCCGTGTACGTCAGTCAGAAAGCAACCGAGTGTTATGACAGAGAAACAGGAGTCCATTACAGCCGATTCTACAGCCCACCTATTAACGTCCTGAAAATAAATCCATTAATACTGCCAGACACAGCGCAGTCGGCTTTCTTCTGATACCTGCCCTGAAACTTGAAAACAACAATTTTGACAAACAACACTCAAACCCTGAAAAAGCAAAAGGAATATTAACAACAAAAACGCTGTATCAGTAAACTCTGCACTCTTACTGGTCTAGCCTGGGTTTGTCTTGTCCTCATTCCACTACTGAGAGCATATGCGTCACTTGTCCAGAAAAGAAAGGGTACCTAGCTGAACAGTAGTAGTTTTCGCAGAGCTAAGTGCATAACTGACATTAATAATAAACAACACCTTTTGTACTTTATGAGGAGAATGCATGTTCTGAGCAGTCAGAGTCGCAAGGCATGAATCAAAGACACACAACACTGAGGTAAGCTGAAAGAAGTGTGTTACTTACAGGGCTCCCCTGGCACAGGCAACCCAAAAGCAGTGCAGTGTATGACGCCACAATACTGTCCTCCATGTGCTTCCCAGCATGCTGAAGAGCTGGAGCGAGAAAAAAAAACAAATTACTTGACAGGCTATTCAAAATGGGTCTTTCATTTTATTTATTTTTATCTCATAAAAAAAAAACCTACATTCTATGTTTATTAAAATAAAGTTAAAAAAACAATATAAGTAAATGTCATAAATAAACATTATTATATATTATATTTATTATTATATGAATGGACAATTGGCTGACTGTATCTGCATCAGAATGATTTTAACGGGACAATGCCTCACAACGCAAATACCTAAATTCCAGTGCACCTAAATTTCATCCTTGTTTTCGGTTTGTTTGATGTCAAAGTACTTTGTTGTGTGTTTTTCTAGGCTTTTCAGAGAGTGCTTGTAAACGCACACACGATATACTTTACTTTCACTTTGTGCTAATTCAAATTTCCATTGAAAACCCCTTTAAAGGTATTTCAAAAGGCCATGTTTATTGGTTAACAGTTAGACAGTTTGCACCAATCTGTGCACAGGGGTGGGACTAAGCATCAGTAATCGTTCCTGTTTGGCTCAGAGCAACGAAGTGCATTGGATTTCTCTGAGGAATCAATTTAGTCAAAATGCAATGTGTGTAGTGCTGGGCAATATGACGATATTTATCGTGGGGACGATAGAAAAGTGTCCTATTTCTCTTCTATCGTTTCTAACCTAATTTTATCAATTACTAAAGAAAATATTGCAATAAATAGGCAATGACAAATGTATGATAATGTCTTGTCGCTATGCAATGCATAGTCTACCTTTTATATAAGTGATAATCAAGAATAAAAATGAACTTGAACGCAAAGAAACTCCGTCTTGTGGTTTTGCGACATGACGCTCTATGTTGTTGCGACATGCTTTACGCACTTAACTCGTGAGTGCTTAAAGATGGAGACGCAAGAGGTTAAAGATGAATGCCCGGAGTCACAACAAACTGAAACTGCTATGCAGGCAGCAGCCCAAGAAGTACTTTTACCGATATCGTTATCGTGATATAAAATAATCCATATCGTGATATATGATTTTTCCATATCGCCCAGCACTAAATGTGTGTATGTAATCACGTCCTTTTAGACAGTTGTAATATTGCAAAAGATCTATATCTGAAATGCTGTTCTCTTTAACTTTATCAAAAAGTCAACACTGATAATGAGAACGGTTATTACTGTTTGAGCACCAAAAATAACTGATCACCACATGAGCATGATATAATGATTTCTGAAGGATCATAACAATGAAGTAATGGCCATTACAGAAAACAAAACAACAACAAATGCATTTTAGAATATGCCAACGGTGCCTTTAAACTGTTTTTGCTGCATATATGATCAAAGAAATGCAGCCCTGGTGAAAATTAAATTTAAATTATTCTTTAAAAACATTAAAAACTTTCACCAGTTGTTTATATCCGCAAGCACACATTATATCCTGTACATTTCTGTTGTATTAAGAAATACGTAAAAAATAACTATAATAATAACAATAATGATAAAGTACAGAACAAAAGCATCTAAGCTCATGCAGAACGAACGAACAATATAAAGCAGACTGCCTCGCTTATTTTACAGAACACACATAAACACTGCATATAATGGCTTGTGCTTTTGTTTTTCTCAAAAAGAACATAAGAAACAATAAGAGGAAACACACTCTGTGGCTATGTTTGTTGAACACCAAAACAAAACTACACAATTAAGACAGAATACACAGAAAGACAAAGGTCTCGCACAAGCAGCTGCACTCTGTGACTACGGATGACAAATAGTATTTCCTAGCATTAGACTAGCAGTGTATCTTAAAGAAAATACCTAGAAGTGTGTGTTTAGATTCTAGCTAATTGCACTATGACTTGGAGTCTGAGTTTAGGTGGTGCATTCACATATTAAAAAAATATATATTTTCTCAGAAACCTCTAACATGAATGTACATGAGTGGCCCTGAAGATTGGGATGAACAGAAGATAGAACTGAAGGCAATCCATTTATCAGACTTCCTTTTATCTGTTCCTCCAATTCTAATAAAATATGCTACTTGAACATTAGTGTGTTGTAGTGTTAGTTACCCACCGAAGTGGCTTGTAGATTAACCCAAATTAAAACCTGTGGCAAAAAACTATTTGTATTCGTCTAGTTCCTGGGTGCAAACTCTACCTTTGTTGAGATCAAGTTCTTCATCCTCCTCTCCCTTCTTCTTGTCCTCTGTGCTGTTGTTTTCTGAAGCGACCCACTGGATCTCTTCATTGGTCTCTTTCCATTCTCCACTCTGGTCCAGTTGGGACTTTGGCGGATCATTGATGAAGTCATCCGTCTCCGCCTCCGCTAACATGGCTGCATGCTCTCTCTGAAGAAAAAGCTATTCATGCAGAAACGGAGACAATCAGTGACCAAAAGATTTGTAAAAATTAAAATATTTAAATCATTGAGAATTATACTAATCTATAATAAGTTTAAATTTCATGTGCAGATGCATTAATGATCAGTTTTAGCGTGAATTTGCACACTGTACATCTGCTAACAGAGAATGCAGTGGAGACATCTTAATACCAGGTGTAAACAGTGATGTGTTTGAAGTTGTCACTTGTGATTACAACACATCAAGACCTCAATAATAGGTGCAAAGAAACTAGGTCCTGTTTTCTGTAAGTGTGCCCATGCAGCAGTTGTTTTTCTGTGCATGTTTGTGTGTTTATATACCTTCACCAGAGAAGCGATGGCACTGAGAGATCTCTCAGTCTGCAACTTATCATTGTCAGACACACACATGGAGTCCCAGACTTCAACTCCCTCCATCTGCAGCTCCACCAGACAGTGTCTGTTCCTCGCGCTGTACTCCACCAGATTAATGAGCAAGCCCAGACCCTAAAACAGCACACAAATACAATGTAAACACCTCATTTAGATCAACAGGAACCACAAGGCAGAGAGAAAACATGGTTTCACTTTGATAGTAATGTCACGGACAGCTGGTTTGCACAAACAAAAATAGGACAAAAATATATTTTTAACTTTTCTTTTTTTTTTTTTTTAAGATGTGTAAATTTTATAAATGAAACTACTCAAAAATACAGCATATTAAAAAAAACTGTTAAATTGAAGATTTTGTCATGTTAAAACCAAGCATTTATTTTCTGCCCAAGAAATCAGATCAGTAATAAGTCATATTGTGTATCTTTCCTAAATATCTTTCCTTTATGTTGACGATCAATTAATTTGTGGAGGTGCGATTAATCGAAATGAACCACATAAAACTGTACGTGTAAAAAAACAAACAAAAAAACATTCACAGCCGCTTAATAAACAAAATACATGGGTTATCTCAATATGCTGTACAAAAATGCTTTAAAACCTTAAAAAAACGACAACATTGCGAAAGAAATGTTCAACAATATTCACAAAAATTCTAAGAGGTGTTTTACAAATAAATAGCTAATAACTAATAAATATCTAATATTATAGTAATATGCACCCTAATAAGCAACTAATAGGTGTAACCGTGTTACCAAAAAACCTTAGAAACAAACATTTAAAAGCAATTATTTGGTTTATAATAGCCCTATTATAAATGCGATCACAGGATGAATTTTCCACCTGTAATGCTGCTTGTAGAATTCCTAGTGGACACTTCTGGTGCTCACTGAATATGTATACCAACACTGAGTGATATTAGTAGAGCTGTGTACTCACCAGGACCCTAATATCGAACCTCCGCTCCTGCGGCAGGTACTGTGGGACCCTGAGCACACAGTGCAGCGCCGTGCTTAATAACTCCTCCTGCTCGCCCGTTTTTGTGCTGCCCCATTCTACAGACAGAAAGAAAACGCACTCAATGGGTGCTGCGCAAACGGAGTTCAGCGTTAGTTAATCAGGGATTTTCTCTGACTGTTGTTCTCCAAGCTGCTCACATCTGGCTTATGACCGAGTACTCCTGCATTATGCCGAAGGGTTTGGCAGCAATACTAGTGAGCAGCTAGCCAAAGCAGCACAGCTAACAGAAATCCATTTGGCACATCGAACAAAGGCCATGCAAGAAAGCCAAGACACTCTTATTGACTTTAAGCCTTTTAAAAGCAGAATAACAAACGTGCTACAAGGCATAATGTAATGAGACAGCCGCTGCGGCCCAGTCGCCTGATTGTTCAGCTGAACAGCTTCCAATGCATATTACATTTCACTGTCAGGAAGTAACTACTAAAGCATAAAAGTTATTAGGTCGTTAATGACTAATCAATATCTAATAATGAATTTCATTACTGATTGGTTAAGCCTTTGTACTGAAAATGGAGAACCTTTGTCTGAAAAAAAAACAAAAAAAAAACACTTTGCAGTAGTGACTAAAGGTGGTTAAAATGCAAGCAAATCGTAGTCTCAAACTGTCTAAAGCTTCAATACGGTTTTCATTCTTGTCCAGTGTCTGCAGTGTCCAGATGTTATGAGCAATTTAAAATAAAAAGAAACTGGAATCTTTTAATTTCTATTTCTATTTTTTTCTCTGGAAACACTTTACTTTGAGGTGTAACATGCACTTACTATATAATAACATAATAGCATATAATTACATGCAAGTAAGCCTTAGCCAAACCCTAATCCTAACCCTAACTATATAGTAAGTACATGTAGTTGATTGATATTACTCCACGTTACATGTACACGAGGACACACAGTCTAGTGTTGCTACTTTGTGGACCAATAATTAATTTAAAGAAATCAAGGCACAAGAGTAATCTGAGTGTAGTAAGTATATGCTAGTCGAATGAGATTTGCATTACAAACACTTATACTACGGGGCCGTTGAATGCTTGAATCTGATTGGCTGACGAACGTTCTGAGGTGTGCAATTATTTTGAGGGA
>JAUMHR010000062.1:4852809-4890969 GCA_032361145.1 Enteromius fasciolatus | reverse complement strand
TGAGGTGTGGCAACCGTAGTATAAGCGGAATAATTGACTCCGGACCGTTAAATTATTAGAAAAATAATGCACACCCGTCGCAAAATAGCGAAACCTTACCGTTCCACTTTTTTGGTACCAAAACGGAACAGAATGGTAACTGGTTGACTAGAATTGTCACTTTTACATGATACAAGGGGATAAAGCATCCTTCACTCTTTCCACTGCTGTCCATATGCGTTTACATGAGAGTTTTTTTATATATATATTTCCACAAAGACTGTTGAACTTTTGAAACATCATTGCTCAAAATCATTTTCAAAACAGTACTGTTGCTGTGTCATGAAATGTCGTTTTCAGGCGAGAATGTAAATGTTTAAAACTCAAATCTTAGGTTAATTTATCAAGATAACTTATTTGAAAATTTCCAAGCTCCAGGCGATCACCGGGCACTCAGTGCTTATGCATCAGCGTAAAGCAGTCTTAGTTCGGCAAGTCCTTCTAAAAATTGCTGCAGGCTCTGATGACTCAATTTGATGATACAATTTGTTTTGGGTATATTTAACAGGCATTTGTAGTTAATCAATTAATCTATTATTGTTCCTGATCATATATCATTTTGGCTAAGCACAAAGTTATATTAAGCTTTATATATTTATTTTGTACTTTACCGTATAGTACAGCACTCACTTTGTAGCATACTTATGACTGAATTGTTTGCTCTTGCCTTTATTTTCTCTTATAGTAAGCGTCATATACTTTTAACAAAAAGAGGCAGAGTTGTGCTTATTGTCAAGCTTTGTCGTCAAATCTGTACTTTCTGGCATACCACACCCATCAAGGAAGGGTACTGTTGACAGGTACGGTTAACTGGATCATGTTGTTTCGTCCCAAATTGTACAATACTGTACTGTCCCATACCACTCGGTGGAATCAAGCCATAAGTAATTGACGACAGAATTTATTATTGGGTTAACTATTGCTTTAAGAGTAGCTTTGTAAGTTATTTTCTAACATTGTAACATTTACAGTGCTTTCCTTCACAGTCCAAGTAGAATGTTTGTTTTGTTAAATGCCCTGGTCTTTGTACTGACCGTTGTCATGTGTGAGATTTAGCAGGACTCCGATAATAGCTCGCATACAGTCCTCTACTGCTTTGCCCACGTTGCTGTTGCTGCAGTAGGGCAGCGGCGTGCCCGATGAGCACAGGCCTCTGTTCACCTCTCGACTGTACCTCTGGATCATCTCCTCACAGTGCCGTAATGCTCTAAAACAAACAGAAAGAACAAATATGAAATGCCCATTCGAAGAACTAGAACAAATTATTGTTTAAGTATCCAAAAATATTTCATTCTTACATTTAGTACTCATCCTAACTATTGCTTCCACAAAAGTTATTACATAGCTTTAGAAATCTTGAGATAAGCTTTTTACCATTTTATTTGAGAAAAGCTAGCATCAAATAAACACAAAAAGACTAAAATCTACTTCAAACAACAACAAAAAAAACAATGATGCAATGTAAAAGAAAATATGACAAGGACTAAATTTGATGCACTGAAATCTTGGACGGACAAAAAACCAAAAAAAAAAAAAAAAAAAATCGATATCCTGCAGCAAAATCAGAAGCACTACTTTTATTACCAAATATTACTGTAAGCACAAAAATAACGGCCCTTGATAAATCCTATCACGTGCCATCAAAGCCTCTTGACAGATACTTTAGATGAATATAAGGGGCATTTTGACACAGTGATGTCACATTTGAACATTTTAACGCCAAATCTGGTACTACAAGTGCTCTATCAGCATCTAAATAATGACCGTTCAGAGTAACACTCAAGATGGAAAAACTGCCTTCAGATAACAAATGCAGCGGGAAGTGCGTGCATCCTAATGGATTGCATTTACGCCACAGCCAGGGTCAGCAGACACTAACACAAACTGCATTAGCTTTCTCTAGAGGGGGAAACTTAGCTCTTCCTCTCTATTAGTCCCCAAGACGTGTGTGTGTAAGAGAGTGAGATAGCAACAGAGGGAGCCTGCATCCACAGCACATGCGCTACAGTACGACCAGCTTCATGCAAAATGCCACTAATGCGCTTAGCATAATGAGAGGTCATTAGCGAGCGAGATGGGAAATGGAGGTAGAGGTTCATGTATTCATATATTAGTGGGGTCGTCATTAATGCAATCCTGCCGTACTCTCTAATTGAATTAGAGCCAGCTGAACGAGCTCTTCCAGCAGTGTGTGTGTGTATGTGAGCTGACTTTGTTGACTCATCACGATCCTCTTCACAGTCCTGAGCACTCGTGTTTGGTTCGCTGTGCACTCTGAAGGGTCTGACCCCATCTAGAGAGCTGGACCATCAGCTCGTAATTACATTAGCAGCGGAAGAGAGGCCAGACTGCCTCAAGCGGACAAGTATAAGCTTGATTTACCATAACAGATGCCTAAATGTGCTCTCACGTGGAAAGTCGATTTTTGCATTTTATGAAAATGTGAGCAGTACTTGCCCACGTAATTTGCTGCAAAGATGCTAGGATGTTATAGATGCTTGCCACGGCATTGCTTCATGGCTGCTAAAGTTTCTATCCGAGTGGTTTTTAGTGTTGCTATTCGACTTGCTAAGTGGACTGTTAGTCACTCAAATCCCCCCCAAAATTAAAAAGCACCTCTATTACATTCTGAGCTCTAGATATTGCTTTACTTCCCGCTTCAGTGAAAGTTTTTCTGCAATGCAACTTTTGCTCCTGTTGTATCATCTGCCGTGAAAGTGTTCGGATTGCTTCGAAAATAACATAAGATATCATTCATGTAGGTAGTACAAACGTTGTGGGGGGAGTTAAATTGTACTACTGTAAAGTCAACATAGATCAGTCACAATAGTGATTTCTGAAACCAAGGACAGAATGTGTTTCATAACATATGATGAACGGTACAATTCTAAAATCATTCAATATGACTAATGCACTGTATCCTACAGAAAGAGAGTATATCTGCAATAATTATCATTGTATATACACTGTACTGTCTTATTGGGCTCTGCAAGTGGGTTTCTTTCTAACTTGGTGTACATTTGACTTGCTTCTCCCATCAGACATCCACAATCTATGCTTTTTTAGAAAGCTGTGGAGAAGCAGTTACAGTTTTGTTTTGTTTTTTTATTCACATATTCAGTGTTAATCAGTGGTGGACAGTAACGAAGTAGTTGTACTTCGTTACTGTACTTAAGTACATTTTTCAGGTATCTGTACTTTACTGGAGTAGTTTTATTTTCAGCAACTTTTACTTCACTACATTCCTAAGCAAAGGATCGTACTTCTTTCTTCACTACATTTCATAAAACATATTGTTACTTATATCACGTGATCCGAGCAAGACGCAGACAAGCGATTCTTTAACAAACTGATTATTTTTAATGAACCGGTTCAATCGGTTCGCAATTCGCACTAAACGATTAATTCTCGAATTGGAAAGATCTGATTGCAGCTGTTCTCGATTCGACAGCTCACTGATTCAAATGATCCGTTCAGAGCGTGGCTCCAGTGAACCGAACAACTGGCGCACGCGACTGATGATGCGTGAAGTTACTAACATTAACTGAAAGTCAGATTTCGGTAAAAATTGTCAGTTTGTTACACTGCTGTAAAGGGTGATCTATTTAAGCCCACGCATCAACATCAGTGTCTCTAAGTCAAATAACGTTGATATTCCCTGCTGGTGTAACGTTAGCAGTTTTATTAAAGCCCTTTTAATTAATGCATTTAGCAGACAAGAAAAAAAAAAAAGTTTTGTTTGCGAAAAAAAAAAAGAAAATATAGTATTTTCCTTCAAATGTTTTTCCTAACTATTTCTCATGTCATATATAACGTTCTGTGACGTCCTGCAAAATAATAAAATTTATTTTTTTTTTACTAGTGAAAATTAGACGCTCAAATCGGTTTTCTCTTGGGTGCATTGCAGTGCAAGCGTCACAGTAAACATTACTACATCATGCTCATCAAAAATCTCAGGTATTTTGTGCAGTAAAATTATAAAAAAATATGTGCTATATAAAATTAAGTAGACTATTAAATTGCAAAATACATCTATCAGTACTTTTTTACGCAAGTACATAAACCGAGTACTTTTGTACTTTCACTCAAGTAAAATTGAAAAAGGAGTACTTTTACTGGAGAATACTTTATAGCATGTATCTGTACTTTTACTCAACTACTTGATTTGTGTACTTTGTCCACCTCTGGTGTTAATCTCTCATACATGAAACATGAAGTTGTGTGATATCAGATTCAGATTGACTTTTTATATAGCTGACGGCTCCAGGTTAAATGGGATGTGTGAGGAATGACACGTGGGACTATGTATGACTATGGTTAACTATACTTATAAGTGGTCTGAAGTTGGACACTTAAGACAGTATGCATCTCTCATTAAGGTTTGAAAAGATTGGCCTCTTTAGGAAATGTCAGCATGGTGTTCTCTGGCACAGCAGCTCTGCGCTTATGGTCTTGGCAGCTGGTGTTGTTGATAAAGTGTTCCTGTTGCTGTTGGGGTTGTTAATGAGTCTAGAGGCTGTCTGCTGTAATGAGGAAAGCTAGCGGTTAACCTGCACCCTGTCTGACCACACACTACCAGGGGCTTCCTGCCAAAACAATCAGGAAAACATGACAAGTGTACTGCTATATTACTGTAAAACTACAGATAGACAACTGCTTTCCATTTGGAGGCACTTACTTTGCTGAAGACACTATGAGCTGAGAGTCCTTGTAAGCGATCAGGTAGGCCTGGTTTTCTGGATTGTGAACGGTTACCTGTATTGATAAATATCAAATTAAAAATAAGTTAAAAACGAGCCACAGTGCCAAAAATAATTGTCTTCTAAATTGGCCCAGCAGAGATATACTCTGTCGTTCATTCTGCAGTAGGTTAATGCAGTCTGTTTATCCCTTAGCAAACTCTACTGGCATGACCAGAATCTTACTAACCCTTAATAACTGCTAGTGTGTTTACTTCTACTTTTAGATTATATGACCACCTCAACTCAAATGCATAACTGAGTATGAAACTTACACTTTCTAGAACACGCAAACATCTCTCAGCCCCCCACAATGACTCCACTAGGTTCTCCTTATCATCCTCTCGGCTCAGGTTCTCCACACACTCTTTAACTGTGGGGAAACACACACAGGTGTTAAAATCACTCTCACAAGTATCTTATTATAATATGCATGTATGTGAAACCTAGGCAAATAAAATGTTCATACAACATGACACAATTTTAACAAATAATGGATAACAATCAGATCTTTAGTAGATCAGACCTTTATCTACAATGTGGTCCAGGCCTCCCAGAAGCCGGAGTTCTTCTTTAAACCAATCCCCCGCTCTCTTCGAGGTCAATGATAACAATGTCTCCATTGCTAAATGTCCCGTCTGCCGAGAAAAAGACAATGCACAATCAGTCTGAAAGACATTATAAAAGATACATTCAGCTTTAATGACTCCATTATGCAAATGTAAACGTTCTATTTGCCAAACAGAGCATTAAAACAAATGTAAATAGAGGGCGAGAAAAGCAAAGAACACAGCTTAATATAAAGAGCTCTTGAACTGGCTGTGAAAACATGAAAACAAGAAAATATTATATAATAGCTTAGCAATGGGTGTTTTCAATGAATTTATGGATGAATACAGAGACAAGTTCTTGGAGAGGGTTTTATCACGCTGTTTTTTAGTGTGCCAACAGTCTAAGCGAGCGTTCACATGCTCCAGTAAGATATCCTTTACAAGTGGCATGTTTTTTTTTTTAATGTCCGCATTTTCAGCACAATTTAAAAACTGTGTGTCAAGTAACAACAGCTGAAGTTTTAAAATCCTTGAATTCTGTTTCACTGTGATGTGTTTTTGAACTTGTCCTGTGAGAGCAGCTTATAAAAACTACACCGTCAGCAGCACACTAAACCCACTCTGAGAAAGGGTTCCTCATCTTTAAACAAAACTTTTTTGCAACATTTGCCATATTCAACATTAAAATCCACTTGTGAATAAGCTAAAGTTTAATAAGCTAAAGTGATAAGATAAAGTTTAAACAAGCTTATCATGATTGTTCTGCTCGAAATATCGGAGTCATTTTATTTATGCAACATTATATTAGAATTATTGCAATATTACATGAGCAAATATCAAGAGAATGCATTGTTTGCTCGCGGATTTAGTTTGGCAAATCGGTAAAAAAACCAGATTGCATACATCACAGCTTTATTTGAACAAAACCTCCCAACAGATACTACCAAATTGCAATTAATGCTTTCTGGACGTGTTTCCCCTGCTCTTTAGTGCTTTTTTCTATGTCTCAGTGTCTCTGTCGCACGGTCATGGTTGGGAAGGCTGGGAATAATATATACATTTAAAAGAAACACTCTGATTGGGGGATTTATACTCCTAACATCTGGCAACCATAACCAAAGCTTGTTGATGCTCGTTACCATTGTAAGACAATGGAAATAGCAATGAAAAACATTTCATTAATCTTTTGAGAACAACCAACCAGTGGGTAAACATCGCAGACAATTGATTTGAAATTAATTGAAAGGAGACAAAAATCCTCCAAAGAAAATGTAATTTCACAAACAGACTACAATTTGATGTGCAGTCCTAGAATCAATTAATAAACTATATAAAGCCTGTAGAGAAACTTTAAGCCTAGCTAGAAATGTTGAAGTAGTTTTAAAAACATAAGTTTTAACTAGTTCAATCTTAAATTAGATCGATTTTAGATGTAGATTATTAGACTCTACGGTGTTTCCATGTGGTTTCTATAGTGTTGATGTGCGGTTGCTAGGGTACTTGGGGTAGTTGCTAAGGTGCTGCTATGCGGTTGCTGATCGAAGCCAATGACAACAGATAATTGAATGTTTCAAGTTATTGTAGAGATTCAGAAGCTTCTCTGAAGCTTTAAAGTCCATTCTTTATCATTTATTCAAAAAATAAATAAATGTATATATTTACACACATACATATGCATATATATATATCAGGGCTGTACATTAACTTTTTTCAACTGGTGCTACAGAAGTTTTGGAGCATAGACCAAACGGTTGTAGCACAAGGTACAGGTAGACGATATGGCAAAAATATCATATCACCATTTTATTCAGGAATATCCTGATTTAGGATTTTATCACGATTCTTTGTCATGTTGGTTTTACTATTTTGCAAGTTGCATGAGCAGTACGGTACATACTTTAATAACAGCCGGTGTGTTTAAGCCTAACTCTACTGCTGAGATAACATTTGTTGTGAATGTATGTCGTATTGTACAGAATTCTGATACGGCTGATGTACCTCATAGTATCATGCTACAGTGCACATTCTATGATGTTTATTTAAAAGCTGATCATGTAGACATTTTGATTATATCGCATCCCGCGTATGTATAATCAAGCTCACACACACAAACAAGCACAACTAAATCACTTCACATAGCTGTGTTATGAACATGCAAAACTGTTTGCTGCAGAGGTATATACATATATGCCGCACTGTACAGCCCTGTATGTATGTATGTATGTATATGTATATATATATATATATATACATATACAGGGAAGAGAGTAAATCATAAGGGTTTAGCATGACATGGAGGGTGGGTGGGTATAAACAACAAAATATAATGTCATTTTGGGATGAACTATTCTTTAACACAGTTGCTGTGAAGTAGCTGAGTGGCTGTTGGAACAACCCTAACTGATAGATTTTGAAAAAAACAAAAAAAAAAAACAATGAAGTGTATCCACTAGAGGCAGCAGAAACAACCTTTCTGAAGAAAACAAAAAAAACAAAAACATTCCCTCATCCACATGGAATAATAAAAAAGTGAAAATCCTTGACAGGAAAGTTGTAAGATCTAAACAAACAGAACCACCGCACTGCAGCAAGAAACACCGGCCAATAGCAAAGCACAACTCATCTCCAGCTTACCGTGATATTCTCCAAGTCGAGATGCTTATTATGGACGGTTTCACAGAGTTTGCGAATCTTTTCTTTTACTTTGTTCATCTCTTTTGTTGTTAGCTGATCAGCAATTGATTTGTCCTGTTCTAATTCCAGCAAACGAATCATTAGATCCAGACTGGCCCGATCCAGGTCCATGTTCAAACGGTCTCGGCTGAGAATGTACATCAGAGAGGCCGTGCATAGAGCTAGATTCTAAAGAAAGGTGCAAGGACAGGAAGTACAATTGATTAGACGTGATACATCAGGCGGAGAAGCTTTCAGAAAAGTCCAAATATCTTGACTTACTGGAAGTTGAGGTGCATCATTGAGCGTTTTGAAGACCTGAGCCACTTTCCCACGAGCCCTCAGGTGCATCCTGAAACTGGGCATGGCGCACCGTGTGGCCAAACTAATAACACTGCACACCAACAAAACAGGATTGTGATTAAGGCACACTGAGCCTATTGCAGATACAAACATCAAGCCATATTTAAAATATGGGGGAATGGTTCGAAAATACACTGATAGAATGGTTTTTGCACCTAAGGCAGCGTGTGTTAAGGGGTTGACCAGTCTTCAGACCAGTGGCAAGATACTCAAAGTCATCTGTGAACTCCTGATTCTCGCCAAATTCCACCACGTCATTGAAGTGCTTCACATGCTGAACAACGGTGTACAGCTGTAGTGAAATAGAAAGCAAGTGTAAAATATCATGATGGATATTTTCAGTTTCTGTGAATATAGAGAATTAATTTTATATAACCACTGCACTTTAAGCAGAGTGGACAAATGGCCCGTGTGTTGCGGTTCAAACGACTAGCACATTTTCAAGCCTGTATAGGGTGCATACAAATTATATCGAACATTTATCTTACTGAAATTTAGTACGAACCACAAAAATAACTACTTTAATTACTGTAATATTAAAAAATAATAAATACATTTTTAAAAGTCAGTTGCCTCGAGCTGATTAAATTTCGTTCCACACGGCACACAAGAAACTTAATCTCACAAGGCCAGCAAATATGTTATGCTTCAGTTTTCATAATTCGTTGATAATGTTAGCCTGCAGTCAAACCAAGACAACAATACAGTGTTCTAATAAAATGAGGGTGGTCTGGAAACAACCCGAAAGGCTTGCAGCTTAAATGGAAAGAGATTCAATGGGCAGAGTAAGAGGTGAAGACTGTAGGTGGGCCTGAACAACTGTTTAACACCCACAGTCAGAATTACCCCACAGAACATCAGTGCTTTCTGGATCCCATCAAAAGATCTCTGTTTTAGTATTAACAGTCCTTATGATCATGCCAGCGTTTTCAATATGCTGCCACTGAGACTTTCAAATTCCAAATTCATTGAAAAACAGCTGCACTACTTTGTATGCATATTAAAATTAAAGCTTTATTCCTTTATCATTGGTTCCATGCCACTGACTTTTAAATTTAATTGGCCCCTGCACAGGCCTTTAATATAAAGTTGCCAAATATTCAAATGTCTAGTGCATTACAAATCTTTTAACTCAGCAGCCTCTGTACTCAATGCAGATTAGCCCTTTTTCAGAAATGAGAGAGAAGAAAAAAATTATTTTTTCAGAAGTGGGGGGTGGGGGTATTTATTTCCAAAATAAGGATAACTAAATAGCAATTATTGAATTAAAGTGACAGCTAGCATACTACATCCAAAATGTTTAAAGGGTTAGTTCACCTCAAATTAATTTCATTTCACCCTCTTTTCATTTCAAACCTTGACCAAGCCAAACCAAGACCTGCGTTCATCTTCGGAACACAGATTAAAGGAATAGTTCAGCCAAAAAAAATTACCTCATATTTTACTCACCCCAAAGCCATCCTAGATGTAAATGACTTTTTTCAAACAAACACAGAGTTTTTAAAAATGTATCCCGGCTCTTCCAAGCTTGATAATGCTGGTGGATAGTGCCCATTATTTTAAAGCGCCGTACATCTGATATATCCGCAGATGCAGCAACGTGAAAATGCACATGGGGGTTATCACGTCTTCTGAAGCAGGTCGATGGGTTTTCATAAACAAAAATATTTCTAGTTTTAAACCTAAAATGTAAATAACTGACTGAGCGCTGAGTTCCTTCTCTGTATTTTAATGGCAGTTGGCATACAGCTTAAAGGTGCATTACTGCCACCTGCTGCCTAGAGTGACAAATTCTGGCTTCTTGGCTAATTCCTAACTCGTGTGACATCTGACGCCACTGTCATAGGTCAGCCAAGAAGCCAGAACTCTGAAAAAAGAAACCTAGGATGGCTTCGGGGAAAGTAAAAAATTTGGGGCGAACTATTCCTTTAAGATATTTTTGATAAAAAAAATCAGAGCTAACTGATCCTTCACAGCAATGTTCCCAGGTCCAGAAACATACTAAATACATCGGTAAAATGGTCCATGTGACATCAGAGGCTCAAATTCGGTTTTGCAAAGAAAAACATAAACAACAATTTAATAAACCATTCTTTTCTCCAGAGTTACGTCTTCCACCATTTTAGAGAGTATCAGCACATACGCATGTTTTCCCCTAAGTGTAAACGATGCCTATCACGTCAAACATGTTAAGTACTCTATTTTTGAGTGCATTTATTGTGCTTTTATTTTTCTTTTCTTTTCTTTCAAAATGAATTTGAACCACTGCTGTCACGATCGGTTTTACCAGTGTATTTACTGGGAAAATTTCAGTTGCGTTGCTGTCTATGGAGGGTCAGACAGCTCTCCGATTTAAAAAAAAATGTCATAATTTGTGTTCTGAAGATGAACGAAAGTCTTACGAGTTTGGAATAACATGAGGGTAAGTAATGACAGAAGTTTCATTTTGGGGTGAATTAACCCTTTAATACTCCATTGTTTATCATGCTGTTATAAAATAGAAAGGCAGTAGACAACAGTGTTGGGGAAAGTTACTTTTGAAAGTAATGCATTACAATATTGTAATATTGCATTACTACCTAAAAAAACGTAACTAATTACGTTACTTAGTTACTTTTTATAATGAATAATGTGTTAAGTCACTTTTCAGTTACTTTTTAAATATGGGCAAAGCTTGAGTGTTTGCTATAAATAGAATTTATACTAAAAACAAAGGTAAAAGCACACCAAAAAGTGTAACAAATAAACCTCAGACTGAAGAAAAAGTAAATTCATATCTGTAAAATAGAATACAGAAGCCAGTTCAATACTTTTCAGCAATAAAAACAAAAAGCACAATCGTTAGATTTTGAAGTCGTTTTTGCTTGTACGTATGGTTGAACTGGATCATTAAAGGTCAGCAGCAAAGCGATTGATTTATAAAATAGGATTAGATACATTTGTGTAATTTAATTTTTGCAGGTTTTGGTTTTCACTCAGTTATCTGAGCAAGATAAATTAATGCATATCCACATTCTAAAGCTACACTGTATTCACACACCGTGTACAATTTCTCCCAACATGGGCTCAGGAGACTTGTCAGTCAATAAATAAGAAAACATAGTCCCTGGCATTACTTTTTTGGAAAAGTAACTCAGTTATATTACTCTGAAATTTAAAAGTAATGCATTACTTTACTAGTTACTTGGAAAAAGTAATATTATTACGTAACTCGCGTCCCCAACACTGGTAGACAATATACATGATTTGCATACTAAGTGGCAAGGATCTACGCGTGTCAAATCACATGCGTTTGCACTCACCTCCTTGTGTTCTTTTCTGCATTTGAGTGCAGTGACCATGTCCTGGTAAGGTTCTGTGGGGACAGTGACGGACTTGATGACTTTGGGAGGAGGAGCTGGAGCTTTAAACACTCCGTCGTCCTTGTGTGAGTTCGACTCTTTACTGCCTCCTGATGAAGCGGTCTGCGCAAGAGCGACAATTCAGAATTAAAGCATAACAGCATGTTTGGAAGCGCTGCAGAGCTGAATCACATATAGCCTGAGCTGCCAACAACGACCCACTGCTGGTTATGCAACATAATGACTAAAGATAGTGCTACAGAACATTGTAGATTCATCATGCTGCAACGACTAAAAGGCCAACTCCAGGACCAACAGCAATGCTGCTAAATAAAACTTTCCCAGGACGGACAAGCGCCACATACATATACTGAATAATGCAATGTTTTGAAAACTCTAATATCTGTGGCCTTGTATATAGCAACAGTAGGCGCTGCGTTAATGAGAATCCTTACAAACAGTTCAAGTGAAGTGTAAAAGCATATCTGTCAGTGTGCATAATTTTACAGTGGGCTTCACTGGTGGCAACAGATGCACGCTAAGTTGTATGGGATTGATTGTGTCTGGATGGCACATGTAGAAGGCAAGGGAGAGGATTCTAGTTGGAAAACAACTGCATAATGGGGTCGTGTTTGAGGCACTTTAAAATTCATTATTTACTTTAATATACGTTTCTGCTTTAATGGTGAATGACTCATCGGGGTCAGTTGTGTTTGTATTTTTTTTAGTCTTTCATCAAAATGCAATAACTTGCTTCATCTCTGAAAATACTTCACCAGGATGTCCAGTCTGCAGGCTAATGTTAACCAAGAGCAGAATCAATAATGGGTGAAAGCTTTTCAAAAGATTTTAATTTAAAAGGTTTTGAAATGGTATGACGTAATGAAGCCTTGTTTGTTGAAATCAGTTTGATACGAGCTGAGAACCAGTAATTTACAACAAAATATTAGCAAAGTTTTTGGAGCTTTTTAAGCAGGGTTTCGAAAGCACCCATCACTAACCAGTTTCAAGTTTCGGTGAACTGAACTGAACTTCAACCACAGTTGCTTTTGGGGAAAAAAAAAAGTTTTTTAGTCACAGTTTTAGGTTACTGTTGTAGAGAATGCTGTATTTAGCAACAGCCAAGTAGGTGCATAGAACAAATAGTACAAATGTTTTTTTCTCTCAGTAAATTCAGACAATACATGCCATTTGTGCTCTTTTGTTGATTTTGATTTCTTTTATTGTACTCATTAGTAAGTCACTTCAGATAAAAGCATTTGCTAAATGTCTAAATGTAAATGAATACTGAACCAATGTCATTATTAAAAAGACAAAAAAAAAAGAATGAGTTGAGTTCTGGTGCTAAACTATCACTGTTCAACGTCTGGGGAGACACCAAAGCAAAAAATGCATGAAGTGGCATCAAAGGGGTCAGGGTATTTGTGCTGAAGCGCTTTCTAAAGTAGGTTGTGACTGTGTGTAGGAACATGTAGTGTTTGATGGAATATTCTGCGTTGGGTGTTGTACTCACTGGAGGAGCCTGAGATCGTGATGGAGGCATGGGCAGCAGCTCTTCTGGCTCTGGCTGGTTCCAGTGTCTTGCATTATACACAGCTTTAGTAGGCGACTGCAGAAAGAACAGACAAACTGTTACACTGACAGCATTTTAATACAAGAACTTCCCATGCAGACATGATTTGACTGAACATTAGAAGTTTGGGGGTTCATTAGACTGGCATGACCTGCATCAAGAACAACAAATCAATTTTGAGATCAAACAGCAGTACAAGTAACTTTAGTCAGTTTCAGCGAGAAACTGCTCCTCTTTGTTTTTTAGATTGTTTGTGTTTTATGTTTTCTTCTACGTTTGAATTCGTCCAAGCCAGAGGATTTATGATTCCACTAACCTGTTGCAGATTCGATCTCACTTTGTATATTCGGCGATCAGCAATGTAAACAAGTGCTCTTTTCCTTACTACACACTATTACGGCGCTCTCCGACTGGATGCGTGTGCTGAAAAATAGACTCGTGCCAAAACGCGCGACAACCATATTGCGTGCAGTCGGTTTCAATGGTTGTCGTTTTGCCCCCACTTACGTGTAACAGACAGAAACTGTTCTTTACAAGCCTCCGCAAAATGACGCTTCTCAGTTTTTAATACAGCCAGCATAAAAGACTTCAGTTCCCACTGTGTCACTGATGCAATGTGCAGTTACTCTGAGGTAATTGTGGCCCCACTTTCCTGACAAATAATTCGTCACACTGCGCACGCGCAAAATGCATAAAAAAACCCTGACGTAATTAACGACAAAAAATAATTAACGCTGTTAACACGTTATTTTTGACAGCCCTATAAATAAATAAAATAAAAAATAAATTAATAAATAAAATAAAAAATTAATTAATTAATTAAAAATAATAATAATAATAATATATATATATTTTTTTTTTTACACGGCTGTTTCCTACAATGGCTTTCAAAAAATTATAATACTCATGGTAATGAAGCAAACATATCAGCATTCTAAGCCAAAAAACATTGTGAAAACAAACCTGTGTGGGTTGGGTGTAAAAATCGTACAAGGGTTCAAGCAAAGCAACCGAAACAAGTGTGAAAACTGAGAAAACATCCAATATTCAAATCCACTTCAGTCATGAAGATAATGGTCTGTAAACATTTTCAACGCATAAGCTTCTGCTCCACTTTTAACAAAGACGGCTATATTCCTTTTTCAACTGTAATCACATTTGTAATTAAAACTCATTAAGAAGTGCTACATTTCTCAGCTTGTTTGTGTTGGCGGAGTGTGAATTGAAGCGCAGGTCATTTGTCTCAGCGGGAGCGCATTCAAAGCAGACTGCAGGAACACTATATATGAACAACTCGCAGAGGATGCCAGATCGAGTCAAACTGCAGGGACTGATGGCACACAAACAGCCAAAAGTGGATGGGGTGGTAAAAGGGCACTTGGCTACAGGAGGAGGCGTAGGCACAGTCCACTGGGCAACACGGAGTCTGGGTTATTATTAATAATGAAGAGAAAGATTCTGGCCCCCAACATAACTCTGCAGGAGTCTGGTTTTAATCTTCTGTAATTAAGAAGTGTTCTTCATGCTAGCAGGGAGTGAAAGTCTAGCTACACCCCATGGAGAGCTCCTCATGCTGGGGTAGAAGCCTCCAGAAGGTCTTGCAGAAAGAAATCAAAACTGCCCCCTGAAGTGTTTTTTTCTACGAGCTGGAATCCCCCTCTAAAGTCTGGGAATGATGTTGCCAATAAGACCTCCAAAAGGACCAGGGAGAGTACACAGCTGAAATGATACTCGCAAGCACATTAATTCACTTCCATCTATGAAAGCTCAGGTGTTTTTACATAAAAAAAAAAAAAAAGTCACACACAAAAATGAGAATAAGCGCCATTAAAAAGAGCACTAATGAAGCACTGCTGTCAAAAAAAAGATAAACGAAAGTCTTACAGGTTTGTAGCAACATGAGGGTGAGTAATTAATGACAGAATTGATCATTTTTGAGTGAACTATCCCTAGATAAACATGACTATTCGTTGACTTTAGACCTTGCATTTACTGAACTTAAAATAAATAAAAAAATTGTTTTCATTTAAAAAAAAATGAATATGCAAAAATTAAACAAATAAATAATAAATACACACACTTAAATAGATATAACACAAATAAGATCACAACAAATAAGGTCAACTATGTTGCAATGCCCTTCCAAAACTTACCAAAAACTATTAAACATTAGGGCTGTCAAAAAGGGCATTTCAATTTTATTTTACTTCCAAGATTATTCACATTAAAATTTTAAAAGACATTAACCTAGGCCCTCTATATAGTTCCATTGTTATTGTTTCCCCACGTCTTTACAAATATGTCACATAATATCCTATTTTAGCATAACAGTGCATCTCCGTCAAGGTTATTCAGTAAACAGAAACTGTTAATATGCTAATATAACTGCACATCAACTGCCTCATCTACAGCATTTGAGCATGTATTTTGAAAGCATGCAAAATGATGCAGTTGCTGTGCAAAAGTTTCTTCACCCAAATTCTTTAAATACATTCTTTACGTACATTGTTCAGATTTAGCATAGAAAGTGCGTCAAAGCCGTGGGTGTGGCCAGTGGTGTCAATAGATCAATATCTTACACCAGAGGCAACTATATGCAAATGTACTTCCCTTGTGATATCAAAAAAAAAAAAAAAAAAAAAACAATAACCAAATTATGTTTTAGAGGTTGGCTTAAAATAAAGGCTCGATTCTGAAAAGCATAAAACTTATAAGATGTTTAATAGCTGGGTAATAGCCACCCTGTTTGACATGGAAATCTTCTCCAGTCAATTCCCTTCTTTCAGATCAGAGAATATTTCAGATCAGCAAAATATTTCTAACTCGATGGCCTCTTTGAGGAAGCTGACCACAGACTTTATAACATATGGAAAGCCAAACAAACCCTCGAACAGCAAAAAGAAAAACTGTGTGTCTGGCAAATGCTGTCTTTAGACAAATGAAAAGTTAATGAGCACTGAATTCATCTTAGTACTTTTGACATGCGTCATAATTTTTACACAGCTATATGAAAAAAAAACAAAAAACTTCAGCACCTGTGCAGTCAATAGTCACGCACTAGTTAACTTTAAATATCCTAATCATGTCATTGCCTATATAGAGCGGTTTTCTCATCCTGAGCTGTTTAGACTTTGGTAAAGTCCCAACCCATAGTAGAAGTCTGCTGATCTTAATAATTTCACTACTGTCTTTTCCAAAAGACACATGGCATGAGATCTTGCGAGATGCGGGATCTTGGCGACATCTTTGCCATAGTGGTATGATGCGCTGCAACAAATCTCCGACAGGAATCTGGTGCCGCAATCCATTTATGACGTGCTGGCACAAATTCCAAATGGTTTTCAATGGTTGCTTTTTTCTTGTCCACTGTAGGCAGACTTAAGGTCTGGGTATACTTGACTTTCCGCGTTCCTTTCTGTCATGCACAGCCGAGTCCACACAGCTTTTAAAGTATACTCAATCGCAGATTAGTGTGGACACACAAGCTCAATACATGCGCAATGCCACCAAATGTCACCTTTGGCTAGCCTAGTTGGGGACACCTGATTTCTAGTGATTATCGCCGTCTTGACTACAGAGATGTCTCTGCATTTCATAAATAAATAGTTTAATCTTGTTATTATACATTACCATCACTCTGTACTCCTATTTGATAATGTCAGGGATGCAAACAGAGGTATGGTCAAAAAGGAGTGAGATTATCGAAGCCCGTGCCTTTTGTAGCCAGCAAAGAGTCTTTCAATTTTTGTTTAAGGTATCTTTGCTCATTCTTCCTTACAAAAGTCTTCCAGTTCTTTGAGATTTCTGAGCTCTCTGGTACGCACTGCTTCTTTAAGGTCTATCCATAGCTTTTCAATTATGTTGAGGTCAGGAGATTGTGAAGGCAAAACCTTCAGTTTGCGCCTCTTGATGTAATCCACTGTGGATTTTGAGGTGTGTTTAGAATCACTATCCATTTGTAGAAGCCATCCTCTCTAAAACTTCATCTTTCACAGATGGCATCAAGTTACCATTCAAAATTTGCAGAAATGTTATTGAATTTGACATCACCTGGTCTTTCCAGGCAGTGATTGAGAACAACTGTCAGGTCTCAGCTTTCCGAAGGGGGTAGTGCATGCTATAAACTCTGCAGGGTGCCCAAACTTTTGCAGACAACGTTTTTTGTTATTTTCAAAGTGTAAATGGAAATAAAATCAAACTTTTTTTGACGTATTAGAAGAATGTCTAATCTGTAATTTGATGCCTTTTGGAGATTTTTCCCCACTGTATATTTTACTTTTTCACAATGTTTCATCAAAAATGACCTCTTAATTATACGTCTGAAACAACAGTAGTTTAAATCTAATATTTTGAATATAGATATGAAATAAAAAAAAAAGCTACTTTTAATTATGAACACGCAAGAAAACACTAAACTGATTCATTCAATAAACACTAATATAAGAGGTCAGTTTGGTCATTGGTCATCTCTAACATTAAATTAGAGGCAACCATTCCATTTTAATAACAATCCAAACAAAGATGCTACACATGAGAGCATGAGGTTTTTTTAAACATTATAATTTAGAGCCAACAATTCATGGTCTGGATGTTAACTTTTTGAAATTATTCTATAGGGCCTTCCGCGCCGCAGGAACTATTTTATAGTAACCAAACTAATTTAGACTATTTTGCCATGTCCAAACCAAAATTTTATTATGACTGCTTGCCATGAATACCTTTAAAGTTCTGTGTGTACATATAATATTACTCAAATGAAACTGTTAAACGCTCTTGAAGTAACCCTCGGAGCAGTTCTAGAGATGTTATACATGTAGCCTACTGTCCTCACTTAGTGAGACGCAAGAAGTTAATATCACCGGAAGCGTCACGCACAGATCAGTATGCTAGTAACCAAACCCGTGCGTCTGCACCACATTAACAGAGACACATTGAATTCATCTTTTTTTGTTAAATATTGACAAATACTATTGAAAGCGTAAGTGCGCACACTTGTGTTTGTGCGTGTGGCGAAACTGTGCCATGCGTGATACAGAAAGCGCAACTTAAATGTGGAGACAGAAATGACGTGCAGTTGTGTAAATGATATAAATAACATAAGGCTATTTTACACACTTCTGGTCAAACACACTGGCTAGTGTTGCAGTCTTATTGGCTCACTGACGTTCATTAAGATTAACCCGTTTAGGTATCGAAATTGGGTACCAAACCACAAGACGTTTTTCAATCCTCGGTTGTATCGAGGCAATTCGGTCTGTAGTAAAAGGTACCGACCTCGATACCGGGTATATACTGGGGTATATTTGTAGCAATAGCCAAAAATACACTGTATGGGTCAAAATTATAATTTTTTTTTTTTTGTCAAAAATCCTTACGATAGTAAGTAAAGATCATGTTCCATGAAGATATTTAGTAAATTTCTTACTGTAAACATTAAAAAAAATAATTTTTGATTATTAATATGCATTGCTAAGATCATCATTTGAACAACTTTAAAAGTGATTTTAATTTAAATATAATAATTTAATAAAAATTTTAATTTAATAAAAATAAGAGATTTTTCTGTACCCTCAAATTTCAGATTATGTATAAATGTATTTCAAATGTATTTCAAAAATTTAACACAAAAAAAAAAAAAAAAAAAAAAAGGTTTATTAAATGATTTTCAAACGCTGTTGCTATGGCAGATTCAATCTTAGAAAAAAGATTTTAATACCATTTATTAATTATAGATGGGGCGTTTAAGCTCACTTAGCACCACCATACACATTTTACAAAATAAAAAAAAACAAATAGTTAAAACAAAAACAAATAAAGGGGAAAATTTCTTCTGAAATAAAACATTGGTTCAGAGAGCAAGAGAAAGAGCAAATGCAGAGCGCAAGTGAAATGTCTCCACATGAATGATTTACAGAGGAGAATCAGTCCTTTAGTCTGCGCATCGGGAGAGAGGTGAGGGGGTTCTGGCCCTGGCTTGTTCAGCTGCGGCAGTAAAATTCACCACGATGCTGAGCTTTGACCCGTTTCAAACACCTCACATACTTTACAAAAGTCATGCATAAAAACGTCCCTCTTGACTCTTCTAATAACTACAACTTAAAATGCATGAAAGAAATATTGTAGATACAACACTCAAGTTATGCTCAAATCAAAGTCATGTGATAATGCTGATTACCATAAAAAAAAAAGTGCAATTACACTAATGCACTTACAACCTAATTAAATAGAGCCATGAACACCAAGGATTTAAAAGGTGAAATGTACCGTAACACTAATTTCTGTTGAAGCACTTGCATTACATTTATTCAGTAAAAGTTTTATTTGAGCTGTATCTTTTAAATTATTCTGGCTTAATAATATGGATGGCCTGAGACCACTATTAGACCTTTGTGCTAGTTGTCAGAACTGTCACTTTCCCTACTGGGAGAGCAATTACGTTATGATGTTCCAACAACCTCACATTTACTGCTCATGTAAATGTTCTTGAGCCTTGCAAACTGAAACATTTGCTTTTGGTGATGTTAGAAAAGTCTGGGGAATTGCACTGATTTAAGTGCCACCAAGCCATGACTAAAACAGGCTACATTTCTGATTTAACAAAGTTTCCCTGATGTTTTGACATGTAAGAGGTCAAACCACATCATTACACCAACAACATGTTTTACTGAAACTAAGCTCCCAAAACTAACTGAATACATCAATGCATCACTACACACAATACAAATATGCCAATAAAAACACAGAACAAAAATTGCTTCATGGATTGTTTTACATTACAAACGGAAATTAAAATACTAATATTTGTTTAAAATGTGACTCACCCAAAAAAAATCATTATATCATTTACTCTCATATTGTTCCAAACCCATAACACTGGTAAAAATATTTCTAATTAAATTCGAAAGACTGTCTAGAGTTGAGTATTGTTAAATTTTCTTGTAGTTTTGATTCCCATTCTGTTGATCAATTTCAACTTACAGTTCCAAAGCAATAAAAAAAAAAAGATATGAAACCAGTTAATGTGTTACTTTTAGCAAAACATTTAGCTGGAAACCACCACCAAAAAAATATATTTTCATATTTTTTTTTTTTAAATGTCGGTTGTGGTTCTCACACAATTCTGTACCTTTAGCTAGATACCATCAACAAAAATCAACAGACAACATAAAAACTGACTTTTAAGAGCCATTTGTGCAAAAAAAGTTTTGTTAAAAAGTCTGTTTTCAAATGCAGGTTGTGGTTCTCTTAAATCTCTTAAAGTTCTAAACAAAAACATCAGTCAACTAAAAATCACATGATTCAGTGACTCAAATCAAGATTTACTTGATGCGTTTTCAAAATAAATTTCTTGAATGATTCAAAGACATACATTTTAACATCCCCTTTACACCACCTACTGGCATGATGTTAGAGCCCGACCAATTTATCGGCAGGCCGATATTATCGGCCGATATTAGGCATTTTCCGATATATCGGTATTGACGTTTATATTAGCGGATAAATGAATATTTCATAAACAAAATGATAACGGACGAAATGCCCTTTAAGCATGTCATGAGTGTTGCATTGTACAGTTTGTCAGTATGTATTGGTGTCGTATTATTGTTTATAATAATTAGATTTTTTAATTAATTTTAATTAATTATTAATAATTATTTTAATTATTAATAATAAAAAAAACCACACAAACACACAGTTCCTAAAGCCATGATAAGTGGTATGTGTTGAGAATGACCAATCCCAAGAGCGGAGAGATCTGACAATTGATCCTCGCCTCTAAAGTCTCAAAAGTGTAACTGAAGTGCGAGCCGGGATTGAAAAGCTGAGAGGGCTGAATGTCTCGCGAGCACGTGTTTTTGCTTGCGCTTAGTATTGTGTGCTCTCTCACGGTGCAGAAACGCTCCCTCATGAGAATAATTTTAAGTGCGCGTCTAATTTTTATGTGCGCTAGATTTGAAACTAGGCTTTTTAAAACGCCATAGTCACAGGTAGGCTATGAAAGATAAGCATATCTTATGTGCCTATCCTGGCGCTTTCCATCTCAAAAACAGACACTTTTGAAAACGTTGCAGACCCTGTTGTAGTTTGAAAACTCCGGGTCTAAAAAAAGTCTAAATTAAATGTTCATCATAAAGTGTTCAAGTCTAAACCTAATTGTAAAATAATTGTCATTTTTGGATAAGCTATTTTCTCAGTTGATAAGGACTTCTCATTACATGTACAGAAAGATGGTTGGTGTATGTACGTTGCATTCCCAAAAGCAAATTCAAGTGACTGGAACATAAAGCAGTGGTAGAGATAAATGCACATTATGGTTTCGGTTTTATTTTCATCAATTGTGCAGCACTACTTCTCATCTGTAAATCACCAGATCCGCTCTGATATGGCGATCAATGGAGGAAAGCAGTTCTAATACCTCTTCCTGCCTCTACGTTTGATACGTAGAGTCATCAATAAGTAAGCCATTCACGGGCTAATTCCCCCGGATAACGTAAACACTGTGATGCTATCAAAACATTGTTTTGTTGGAGCATTTATATGCTTAAAGTTCAATCATGGCTTAAACAATCAATCATAACCCCAGAGAAGCCTGTGTGCACATAGAGCAGCCACAGGAACATTCATAATAATGGCTGAGCTGTCAGCGGGGGTGAGCAACATAACTGCATTACTGTCATTACAGATAAAAGTCACGCTGAAGAAAACGGCGCAATGCCCGTTCCACCCTCTGCCTTCACTATGCTGCCATTCGTGTACATAAACAAGAGAACAACAAATCAAACACCCAACTCATTTCTTTACATGATGGCAGTAGGGTAACATTTACTTTGGTGAAATGGGCGAAACAACCTTTAGGTACTAAATTAAATGACACGTACAACATGCTCAAGAACAAACACAAACCATATCAGCTGAAAGATAGGAAATATAAATAGAAAAAGTGATTCTATGAAGCTCACCTTCTTAGGTCCACTGAATATCTTCCTGCTGCTCTCCTTGGATTTCTCCTGAGCTTTGACCTGAGGTTTCCTTACTGTCTCAGAGGCAAAGGGGACCTCTGGGAAGTCCAGATCTGTAAAACCACAAAAAACATCAGCTATGTATAAAAAGAAAATGTGTTCTTTGCATCGTTAACAAATACAGTTAATTGCAATAATGGGAATGTTTGGCAGCACTAATGTAAGTATATATATACTACTGTATTGACTACTGTATATTCAAATCTGGGTCACTGCAAACATAGTTGCTCTGTATGTCGACGCAATAACCACAACGCTAAAAATTTTAGGGGATGGTGTAGTCAATGTTTTTGGGTGGGGGATCCTGCAGCATGAAGTTCTACTTTTACTCACTGCGCTTGAACTATTCAGAGCAAAAAAAAAAAAAAGACAAAAACTTGCTTCAGCTTGTGTGCAGCTTGTTACAGTACAGAGTTCCGATTGGCTTATCGCTGTTATTTAGTTTGTAAACGATCATAAGTAACTGTAGAGAATTGTAACATTTTATTTGCATAATAGACAACATTAATAATGCAAAGGTGATGTTGGGGGGACGGTAGTTTTACAAAGGGGATGCCTTCACCCCAGACCCCCCTCAATTCAAGCTGAATGTAATATAATAGCTATGTCTTTGCAACGAAATTACAAAAAAAAGCTGAATAAAATATTTCACAATCAACCAACAAAAAAGAAAAACTAACAAATAACAGTAACCAAATCAAAAACAAAAATAGATGAAGTAAAAATATAAATATAATGTAATATATGAATTTTCTTAGGTGATACTGTGCTTAACTGTCAGTAAAATACAGTCACGTTAAAAAAAACTAAGCAAAAAATAACGGTCTTGGTCAAAATTCAACAGATTTGTTCTTGATAGCATAGCGAGATCAGCAAGACATCTGTGCAGTTATACAATGGATAGAGGCAGGAACTGCATAAACAAAACCCAAAGCTACATCCCCAGAAATTGTGTTGAGTGTAAATACTGACCGTTTTTAAGGCTGTGACTATGAACTGCAGTGTGACTGCTCTGAGAGCTCTGCGTCTCTCTGGGAAGAGGACTGTCAACATTGGTCTCTGTTGACATCAGTGGCACTGCTAAACCTGCTGCAGCCTTCCTCTTAGCTTTCCTTCTTTCAGAGGAACCCTCGTCTTCCTCACTGTCACTCTCACTCAGGTCATCGAAGCCAAAGTATTTGATCCTGTAGTTAGAGCTTCCTGAAGCAGAGTCGTCATCCTCAGCCATAGCATCGGTGTCATCGAACCCAAACAGCTCCAGCTTGCTGCTCTTCATTTTGCTCGGTGTGGGTCTGGATCGACTAGAAACCCAACAGACAAACAGTCAGAATCTCACATATGTACACGTCAAATCAAACATGAAGGAATGAGGCCAAGTAAAAGCAACAGTTGAATTATGAATATAAAAAGAATTACTGGGATCTTTTTAAGGTTTTTAAATCACATTCTGTTACTTCTATGTATTCCTGATCTACAGTGGGTACAGAAAGTATTCAGACCCTCTTTGTTATATTGCAGCAATTTGCTAAAATCATTTAAGTTCATTTTTTTTCCTCAATGTACACACAGCACCCCATATTTACAGAAAAACACAGAATTGTTACAATTTTTGCAGATTCGTTAAAAAAGAAAAACTTAAATATCACACACTGCAAATACAATTCTAAAAATGTAAGAGATTTTCCAATGTCTAGAGTTGGATGGTGTTAACGTTCACTTCTCTATTTGTGTTTTAGCGGTTGATGTTGGAGTTGCTGATTAATAATGGAGCAGTGTTCAAATACGTGAACTGAAAATCTCAAAACAAAACTAAATACATAAAAACTGAACAAATTATGTAATACTAGGAAACAACAAAAACAACACTGTAAATAAAAACACAAAACTAAATACAAATGCCACAAAGCAAAAAACTAAAATACAAACGAATAAGAACAAATTTCTTGAATACAAGAAGTTAATGGTTCAAAAACATAAAAGAGAGAAAATGCATTTTGCTGCCTTCTCCGCCGTTGTTACTAAGCAACTGGATAAACAGCTGCTGGCTTGAAGACGCAAACAAACTGCGGTTCAGACCCACATAATATGAACACAGTGCGGTTAGGGCAGGGGGAGGCGGCAGCAATCAAACTCCGTTTCGGACCAGGCAATTGTACAAAGTGTGAAAGGTCCATAAGACTACCATAAGATCCCAAAACAGTATGGAGTGCAGCTCAATATAAGTGCAAGTACTAATTTCATGTTAATACAGCAATGGTTTTACCTGAAAGGTTTGCTTTCTGCCTCCATATTCTTCCTCAGTCTTCCTGCATCCCCTGGACCAGCAGCTGGGGCGCTGGCTGTGTACTCCTCCATACTACGGTCCATGGAGTCCTGGAAGGTGACGTTAAACATTGAAACACAAGACGGGTGTAGCACTGTAAAGTCTCTCGTCCGACCTCGATTTATAGTTTTCCCAGCATTTTCTGCGCCGCTGTTCTCCAACACTCCCATGGAGGTATGACTGGAAGCGCTTCCACTCCCATCAGCTCCACCGGGTTGTTTGCCTTTACTGGGTCTGCAGTATGTTCTGCAGTTGGACGCCCTGAGCACAGACTGTGAGTGGTCCTCGCTTTCAGATGGCTCTACAGGAAAATTAAAATCCCCTTGGCCAAAATCTTCTAACTGAGTCTCAGTGGAGGATTTGCCCTGAATGTTGCTATGACTGTAACTACTGGTTGCCCACAAGGTAGATGGAGGGTCTTTAGGTCCGGTAAAGAGGGATGTGGAGCGTGCTCCCAAACCAACCACAGCGCTCCAGGCATCGTAAGAATCCTTGTCCTCTGTTTTCTCAGACTTTAACGTGGTGGTCTGGGCAAGAGGTCTTGTGTCGCTTTCAGAAGGGTTTTTGTACCATGAGTAGCTGTGGCGATCTGTGCTCTCGATGGACCAACTCTGGGTTTTTCCTACAGAGAAAAAAAAAAAAAAAGTCAAACATCATTCAGATTTTAGAGAACTTGCATGACTCGTAAGTACTTGACAAGTCATGTTCCTAAATCAACAGCAAGTAGGTTACTAAAACCCAAGCAAAACACTGTTGCAAGTCAATTTCAAAATATCTTAAAATACAACAGCAACAGTCTCGGTTATTGACAACACTATGGAAATATTTTTTTCAATAATCTGGAGCCAAAAGAATGCCATTATGTGGGTTACTAAGATGATGTGAAGTCAACATAAAAGGCACCCTAGGTGGTTAAACATCTATGCAAAATATATCACCGATTTGAACGGAGTCAGAGATTCTAAACTTTAACGTATTAAGTTTACGATATTTTAGACTGCTATATGATATTTAAGCTACGACCACAGACCTAGTACATCAATTTTCTCTGATCCCATGATTAATCAAATACAGGTAAGAAGATAATAGGAGCACACTGCTAGACACCTTCAAAGCAATAATCACACCTCTGCAGTCATAACATTGTCTACACTATAGTCTGGCAGACAACATTTATTATATATCATTCTATCATTACTCTATGTTTTCTCCAGTACACCAATAACCACAATTAAGTCTATGTATTGTGAATCAGGAGACTGGACAAAACATTAATGGCAGCTTTGGAAAAAGATCCCTAAAATACAAAACCACCATTAAGCTCCACAGCAAAAGAAGTCTGTGTTGCAGAAGGGCCGTTAGGTCTAAAAACCATCTATTACACAACAGCACTTCCACAATTTCAGTTATATCACCACTTTGGTAATTCAGATCATTCCCCTATTTGTTAGATTGTAGAGAGGCGAAAATGACAAATTAGGCTGTCAGGATCACCTCAAACATCCTGCCTTTTATTAAACCACGTCCAAATGACCGTTTACTCTCCACAAACCTATTATAGACAATTTAAGCATTCGTTGTCAGGCCACCCAGCACTCTCTAAAGACAGAATTCTGCTCAAATCTTAGCTACAAAAGGATTTATGTAACAGACCTATAAACACATCTGAATTAAAATCTGTGTAATGCATGAACATCATGTCAAGGGGAGCTCGTACTGTCAGTGTTTTGAAAAGGGCAACATAAGTCATTTATTTTCAATAGGGGTTTGCGCTCCGGGTATGTGACTGACAGCAACCATTAACAACGCAATAACGTTAAAAAATAGTGACCTATTTTAGTACACAGTAATAAGACACAGTGACAACCAATAGAAAACCCACACGATGAAGCTCTTATGTACAATATATAGCTATATGGTATATTACAAAGTAATATTTTGAAATTTCGGAAAGCCTGTAAGCGAGTTTGACATTGTATTTTGTTGTTATTTGAACAGATTCAAGCACTTTACACTGAATTGCTGCCAATTTGAAAGTGAAAGTAAATTGCGCATGGCACTTTCTCAAACTATAAAAAGTGAGAAAACCCCACCCTACTGCAATTGTGGAATTACTGGTGTTGTCACATGGCGATTAAGCGGTGGAAAAATTTCCTCACCAACCCAAATCTACTAAGAACTACATTTGTGCAAAACCACTACTTTTTAAATATGAAATGCGTTATGTTTATAAGCATTTCACTATTTAATTTGATAAAACTACTGCCATACCACATGCACACAGCAACTTCCAACTGAATTAAGGAAATGAATACAAAAAAAAAAAAAATCCACAAATGCTGCAATTTTCAATTAAACAATTAATTAATTCTATATTAAATGGCACTTAATTTTTTTTTTCTCCCTGTAAATTACAAACTGGGCACAATACCATTCTTCGACGTTTCAAAAATAATACATTGGAAGAGGGAAGAGAAATACATTTTTCACTCGACAGAGCTCTCACATCACCACTGTAACAGAAAATTGACAAGTTTCAATCTCTCAAGCAGCGAGAAGTCAAACAAGTCCACGTTCCACCCTCGCTGTATTATCACTGTAATCCCATCTTGTACTCTGACAACTGTGAGACACTTGTTTACCACATTTTGGGGTTTCCTAGAGGAGCGTACGATTTCCAGCTCATGCCAAAATATTTTAAGCAAATTCTCAGCACCCCTGAAATCTAAAAAAAACTATTAATGACTATTATTAGACAACCAGGAGCTATCAAGCATTCTGTTCCATATCACTTTTAGATAGCTCTAATAATTCAGCAGTGTTATTGTCTCCTTGTGATAATTTTGTCAACAATAACTTAATAAAACGCATTTAATTCATGCCATGATCACATAACCTTTTAATCAAGACTAATTTTGTTCTCGGAGGGCAATACAGTGACTTCATAAAGCAAAATTTACCAAGCTAGCCTCATTATGAAGGTTAAACTAACGGTCAAGCTTATGATATGATTTAATTCCACTTACTCGAGATGAAATATAGAAAGGCTATGTATACTGTTATCTTTTGATGTGATGGAGAGCAGCTCATCCAAAGATGGTGCTTGCATTCAAAAACAGCTACAAGGAGGAAGTTTTGTAAAGTTTTAAAAGACGGGAGCTTGTGCTAGTTTGTCAAAATGAATCTGATGACTAAGGCAAGGCAGTCCATGCAGTCTTGCAGCTGCAGAAGGAGGTTTGGTGCCTAACAAGGAAGCACCTCAACTGTGTGGGAGTGTTTACGTGTTAAATGCTGCTGAGCACGGACACATCTAAATGTGTTTATTATAGCATTTTCCCAGTCCAGAGAAAGCCCACCTCACCTAGTGAGTCATGCAATAACTGAAAAGTGTACTAAAATCTCTATTCTCCACATAATTTGTTTGTCTTGATGTTCCATGTGTTATTCTTCAATTCTGTTGCTCAGATTTACACTGGATAGCACTCGTCTCACAGTTGACAGTGAGATGTTGAATGTGAGACAAATAAGTTGAAAATATATAAAAACCTTTGAATATATATAGTATAACACAAATTTGTAATGCATTGTTTTTAAAATTAACTTTCCCCAACACTGGTTACCTCATTAACTCTTGAACTAGACCATAAACGAGACCATAAACTAATGAAGACTGAGTGCTGGAGTTCTCCGTGTTATGGTTATATATAGGTAGATTAATTATGGTCAAAAATAACAGACCCTTCCCACACCCACGTAGGTCATCTGACATTTCATGCAGTTGACTGATGACAAATATAGGGCAGGGCAACAACTCACGGTGTGCTCGTTTCACACCGTACACGTCAGCCAGGGTATACTTCACTTTCTGCACTCGCGGACTAAGGTTGGGCGATATCTCGAGATATTTTTTAAACTCAATAAGAATTTTGACATATCGTGTATATCGATATAATGTTTATATTTAATTTTCGCCATTATGCTTGTTTGCCTTCTCTGTGCTGTGCTCTCCCGTCTACTTGTTTTTGTTCCCCCTCCTCTCGCCTGTCGTCTCATTCAACATGGCGGCGCCCGCGACCAGCCCGGAAGGTACTAGGGTTGGGTACCGAAACCCGGTACCAGTAAGGCACCGTTACCCAAGTAACCTGTATGTACCGAACAGAATTAAAACGCAGATTTTGGTGATGTGCCTGAACGAAAAACCAAACAAATCCATTAATAAGCGAGCGCACCACTGATGCTGGCGTACACAGTAAATCATTTCCGCGAAAGGAAAACAGATCTACATGTGAAGAAACGGGAGCCCGCAAGCTCATTTCAAACCCTGAAATGACATGATTATTCTTGCGCTCAATCTTCTCTCACCTGGGGCCTGTTCCATAAAACAAGTTTACCAAATTAGCCAGGTTTATTTCAGTTAGTCTGACGTATTGCCAGTTAATTTGTATTAAAATAAGTCAGACTATCTGCCATAAGCCTGGCTTATTTGGTTAACTTGTTTTATGGAACAGGCCCCTGTCAGTTGTTGGGCGGGGCTTGCTGATTCTTCTTTTTTTATTTTTATTGGCGGTTGGCATCCAACATGGTGCATTACTGCCACCAACTGTTGTGGGTGTGGAGCATCAATGTTAATTAAAAAAAATAAATAAAATTAATTCTCTTAAATAGTCTAGTTGATTTTAGAAATGTCATAACATGCTTCCATGCTAATGGTCTAACTGAAGAAAAAGAAAGCAAATCTACAGCTAGTCTAGTGTAGCCTAACACTTTAACACTGTCTAGCAGGACTTCCCTCTCAGCATTATACGCTGGGCAGGCTATTAAAACATGTACCACAGTTTCTGCTTGGTTGCATGATGAACACTGACCATTATTTTGTTTCCCTATAATGGGCTTGCTGATTTAGTTTAATTTATCTCAAATGTCATTTGTTATTCCCCTTTTCCGGAAGTCAGTATTGAATGCCTGTTATGAGATTCATTCATTTGTCTTGAGACATGGCATTGGACCATATGTTAGTTATTGTTTCATAAGCTTATTTTATTTATTCATTTATTATTGATTTAAGATTTATAATTCTTGATTTATAATCATATCGATTACAAAGGAGATTTAAAGGCTCAGTTATCTTCATGACAAAACAAATAAAAAAACATAACAGAGGGATAAAGAAATATCAATTTCAATATGCAACTAAATATGAAACTGTACAACTGTTCACTTAAATGTTTTATTATGAAATCGCAAGGTATAAAAAGTTGAATGAAAAAAAGGCAAAATGTATTATTTCTTACTTTATTGTTTTACAATATCTATACAGGGATTTTTAAAAGAAAATACGCAGAAGTTCTGAACTGCCTACCTCTGAGTTTCAATAAAAAAAATGTTAAAAAAAGACTTTGGAATTTGGCATGTTTGTTTTTGCAGTAGTTTTTGGGGGGTTATTTATCCTGTAAAGATATCGAGATATATCGTATATCGAGATATGGATATTTTTTGCTCCATATCGCCCAGCCCTATCGCAGATGGAAGCAGCACTATGCAGAGCAGGAGCAGTGCGCGCCGACTGTGCTTTTAATACTGGCAGCGTTTGTCGTGAGCAGCTGAATCACAGCTTGCACTACAGTAGGCTACATTGAGTAGGCTATATTACCTTAATCTTTTGTGTATCATAATTTTATTGTGTAAAATTAATAAATCAGTTTGGGGGTTCAAATAGGCCTCTGAGTTCTGGAAAAATAGGACTCACTATTCTAATGCACTAGCTGTGTTATATATAATTTGTCTCACATCAATTCACATCGATAATTACTAAACAAGCAATACAACAGGCACATCTATAAAATAAATTATATTTATATATAATTAGTTTTAATTTAATGTTTAATGGTGTCTTTTAAAGCAAAGAGTATTATGTATTATTTTACTGCTGTTTGATTTAAAATAAAAAAAGTTCTGTATTTTAAGCAAAAAAATTGTGATTCTCATTTTATCCAGAATCGTGCAGCTCTACTATGTTGCCTGTTTTGCTAAATTTCAACAACGATGTTTGTCTCAGAGCAACACACGGAGACATTTCCTTTCTTAAATCGTGCTTTGAATAAACTGGGTTGGATTTGATTTATGACATCAAAAGTACTGCGAGAGCAGTTCAAAAACATGCAGTACTTTGATGTCATACACAGATCGCTCTCATGGTGGTGATCCACTGATGTCACATGGACTTTTTTTCCCTGTGTTTTTACCACATTTCTGGACCTGGGACTGTTTCAGTTGTATTGCTGTCTATGGAGGGACAGATATCATCAAAAATATCTTAATATGTGTTCCGAAGATGAACATAGGTTGTAGGGGTTTGGAATGACATGAGGGTGAGTAATTAATGACAGAAATTTAATTTTTGGGTTAAAAAAAAAACTTTTAAAAGCTGGCACTATCATTATGATATGTATGTATATAAAATGAGTGTGAGAGTGCATTTATTAGACTCAAAGGCGCGTGCAAATGTAATGCACTCCATCGGAACCTGTGGAAATGAGCAGAAATATTATTATTAATAGCAGCAATCCCATGGCGAAATTCAAGTTCAGCTCGGTGTTTTCTTCTAATAACCCAACCGTGAATGATGCGAACAGCGTTACTATGTTGTCAGTAAGAAGCTGCAACCGTGGCAGAGATGATTTTTGTTGTGCAACAATGTGCTGCACGTTTCTCATTGTTTCTACTTTAATCCATGCACTTATTGCACTATTTGAGAAATGTAAGCCTGTTGGCTGCCTATAAATTATGAAAATTGAATTTAAGGGAATCCTGCACTTGATAGAAATCCGTTGGAGAAATTTTAATTCATGAGCCTACTAGCTGTGATTCATTCTTTGTTTATAGAAGTCAAGTAATGACGCAAAAACAAATAACGAGTGCTTGTATTTCCCATGAAAACCTACCTGTACCAATCAAACTACAAACCTTGCCATTGTGAATCAGGCCAAGATAAGGACTTTTGATTTTGAATGATTTTTAACCAAAAAAAAAAAGATGCTGCTTTGTTTTAGCAGCGACAAGGTATGCACCATTACTGGTATATATTTTTTCATTTATTATTTGCCTGAAAAAATCATACTGTGAAATCTTATATTTCATCGTAAGTTGAATTAATCGTTACATCCCATTTAATCAGCTGCAAAAACAAATGAAAGTGATTCAACAATATTGTTCTTCTGTGTCTATCGTATTAGCTGTGGTGTGGACCACATTATTTTTATTCAATTAAAACGCTAATTAAAACTTAAGAAAAATCCAGTGGGCTTTGTTCTGCTGTCTAGAGAGCGATATGAACATAAACATCTACGTTTTGCTAATAGACTGATTCAAACAATATGCATAGGAGCAACAAAACTGAAGTGTCTTAGGGAGAGTCACTCATCAGCATGCGTTATCATAAGAGACCCTTAGCGGTTACAGACAAGGTGATGAGTTATGTGTGCTGTGCTTCTAAATGAGATAAGCAGCTCACAGAAGCCTGTCCAGACGCTACGCTCCATCTGCGTCTAAGTGTTCTCCTCGTATTAACATCGCCGCTGACGGGTGTCAGTGTTCTGAAAGTTTCCTCTAACTTCACCTCATTGATTACTTAGTCAGCCAAATGATTTGCAAGACCCTGAAGGAGTACCGACCTGAAAAAAGCAATTACGCAGAGGAAATGTAAAATAGAGTTTGGGCCAATTAAAGATTTTCATTTCTTGGTCTGCTGGGAGCTCCAGGCTGTTGTTGCAAGAGTCAGTCCGCCATATCCATTACTGTGATATTAAGCAGGGTCTTACACAAGTCTACAGCCCGTAACACTGGTGTTCGGAGCATTTACAGCACTCATGGCAGCAGATGCCCTCTAGGAAGCTAGGAAACGTGAATGATTATTAGAAAAAAAAAAAAAAAAAAAAAATTAGTGTAGTGACTGATGTGATTGATGAGTCTCAGGTCTATACCACTACAACCAGCATCCCAACGGCAACACACATGTGATATTCTGCCCACATTCACTTCCACATTTCTTCGCCCCCTTACGACAAAAATAAAAAAGTGTGATAGTTTGCTTTTTGCCATTTTGTTGGGTCTGAGAACTGTTTTTCATGAGAATCCATACGCATCTACAATATCAAACTGTAACTCTACATTGAAAACAGTGAAGATTTGTGCAAGTCGTTTTATAGAAATGTTTAAAAGACCATCAAAAAAGTATTGTTTTGATTATATCCAATGAATATACTACAATTTAAATGCTTTATTTTTAATGTAGACCCCCTTGGCGACATTTTTCCCTAAAAGCAACTAGATCTAGAGACTTCTTGGACAAACCTCAGCGAGTCTCTGGTACTGCCGCGTAAGCAAGCTCGTTTTCTCAGCGTTTACAGATAGATGGCTAATGTGTGTGCCATTGATATGTTCAGTGTTCATGTAAACAGTTTAATAAACTTTTTTTGAGCCTCTTAATTAGTTTTGTTTTTTTAATGATTCAATAAATACTGTACCGTGCCATTCCTACCGAGGTATTATCGTACCGTGAAGTTTTGATACCATTACATCCCTACCATTTACCAGTAATACAAATGTCTGTGACGACAACATAAATTTAGCCTGAAAATGAGTGTCGATTAAATCTACATTATTTTTGGATTTTTAATAACTAGAAAATATACACAAATACATAAGCCCTAACAAAGAGCTGCAGCACAAAGTAGACACTTAAGGCATAAGCGAGACTTTTGCTTAGATTTTCCAACAAGATGATGCTAGCTGGTAAAAATCAGAGCCAATCTGCAGATATATGTTAACATATCACAGAACAAAAATAAATAAATAAATAAATCACGTAGTGCATCATAGTCACAGATTTAATTATTTATCTTAACTTCAGACTCCATCCTTCAGAAGATATCAAACACGTTTGACATTTTAAGTCAACTTTAGAAGGACACCTATTGTTTTGATTTTTCATACATCTCCTGGTAACAAGGCACATTTCTGAGTGAGTTTGTTGCATTTAGAATGATTTGAAAGTCTAGTAGTGTGATCCTCGGTCGTTGATTGAATGATAACGGCATTTTTCCAATTAAACTATCACAACATCATCAAGTGTAAGGCCTGGTTTCATAGACAGGGCTCAGATAAAGCCAGGATTAGGCCATAGTTTAATTAAGATTGTAATTATTTTTTTATAAACAGGCTGTAGAAAAAAAAAAAAAGATTGCTGGTGTGCATCTTAAGACAGCAGGTTTATCAGTCAGTGCGAGTTTCTTTCAGTTGAAACAGCTCAGATTTACATTTAGTCTAAGACTAGGCTTAAGCCCTGTCTGTAAAATCTGAGGCTGATGTTTCAAAAAAAAAAGTCGCACAATGTATTCCAGCCTTAAGTAACAAGAAGTAGGCCTAATCTTTGGGGGTCTTATCTAAGCATTCGCATGCACTTAAGAAACACCTGATTGATATAAACTGAAGTGGACCTCACCATTGCTCTTGCACACTTCTTAATCTGGGCAAAATAAACTGTAAGAAACAGCTGACAGCCCTCCACAGGACGATGTAGCCTACTTTATGCTAAATATGAACTGCAAAGTCAAACTTAAGAAAGATTTAGAAGCAATAAACTAAAGTTGTTTGCTTAAATGTTTCAGGCAAGTAAACAACCACAAAAAAAAAACCTATCTAGGGCAAGTTTATACAATGTGGTAAGCCAACACTCGCTTCCTGTAAAGTTAAACAGGTCAAACACCTGAAACACTCTGACAGCATATAACATCAACTGGTTAATGCAGGGAGGCTAGAACAAATCAGATATTGTTTAAACGTTACAAAAAATCCTTTAGGGAATACATACCTGTAGTACAGGTGTTAAAAAATTTCCCAGGATCCTCCGGCACTTTGTGAGCACTTCTCTCAGTGCTGAGAGCGAAGAGGGCCCTGCTGGGGGCCACGGCCTCTACGCTGACGGGCTGGTTCACCCTGCTGTTGGGCTCCAGCGTTAGGCTGGCCTGGGATCCCCCTGTTGACGTCATTTTGGATTTAGGCTGGGCTACGTTACGAGACGTGACCGGCCTGGATTCATCATCACTGTCAAATCCGAACGGATCCTCTGAGCCATCACCGTCCGAGACCTTGGTCCTCTTGGTCTGATCTGTCACATCGGTCTTTAAACCAGGCCTCTTTGCTCCCACCTTGGCTTTGTAAGTCGTCTCGCCCCATTTGGTGCTGAGCGTGGCTCTTTTATTGGACAACACCTCGTCAAACTTTGAGGTCCCATCGCCTCCTCTTCGGCTGTATGTTTTTCCAAATCTAGATGTCATTGTGGCATCTGTCTCATATTCCCTGTGAACAATCAACTGTTACATAAATATTTCACTGGCTGTTTTGTAATCAAATGTTGACTATTAACAATCTGCCTCAAGTTTCATCTGTTCATAATGAATAACATCAATGTTATTCAGCTTTCTGCTTGTGTGAAGATCTTGGGGCTATTCATTAAACCTGACAACTACTTGCATTTTTCTGCTGAGAAAAAGCAGGAAATCAAAATTATTTCATAACACGATTTTGATTTCAATACACGTATGCATAGAAATCATGTTGGCAATTGGCAACATAATTTACTACTCATTTCTTCTTCAGTTTTGGAGAAGATTTTGGATTACTTGATCACCAATGGATCCTCTGCTGTGAATGGAGCACGTTAAAATGCTGATAAAGGCATCAAAATCCATGTGACTCCATATGAACAACTGAATCTTTTGAAGTTAAAAGCTGCGTGCTTTAATAAGCACATTTTTATATTTATATTTATATTATGTTTTTTTATTTTTATATATAGATATATAATTTAAGTCTTATTAACTCTGAACTGTCGCTCCTAGCAAAAATACCGGTCTATATCATTTCCTCAAGTGAACAAAATTCAGTTCATGTTATGTTTTATCTAGTCTTATTATTGTATTTGTTCCTTACAAACAAACTGCTTTTTGTTTCATAGAATGCTTATTAATAGACTGGAGTCATGTGGATTATTTTAATCTTAATGCGCTTTTTTTTTTTATTGTTATTTTATCAGCTGCTTGGAACCTCATTCTGATGGCACCCATTCACTGCAGAGGAGCCACTAGTGAGCAAATGAATTGATGAGCAAACAAATCTGTTCCAGTGATGAAACACTCATCTACATCTTGCATGGCCTAAGTTCCAGGATTCTGACTACAATAACACTAAAGTAAACGAAAACCTACCACAGATTTCAGACAAAGGTTTTAAACCTGTATTCCTTAAAGCAAATGATATGGCTCATTAATAAAGCAATCCTTCATAATCATGATATTACCACTGTGATAATTCAAGACTGATAATGGTTTGCAACCTAGGTAACCCCAACTAGACAAATCCCAAAATATATGCAACAATTCCATTTCCATAATTCCATTCAGTATTTTCTGTACACAAAGCCATCAGAAGTATCAGAATAAATCCACTTAAATGTCACTTTGTCCCTACATGAGAAAAACTAAACTGAAATAATGTGTTGAAAAAATTAAAAAACAAAAACAAATGTTTATTTTAAGTCTTCATACATCAAAAAAAATAAAGGAAAAAACATGCTGTTAAAGTTCTTAATAAATAGTGATAATAAATAAGAATTTTACAGTTGCATTCTTTGACGTACCAAGTAAAATGGCATTGAACATTAATATAGCAGTCATTCAATACCATGCACTACAATCATAATTTTTAGCTCTTCACTTGCTTGCAAACTAACGTTAGTGTAAACTGAACAACCCCAAACATATTAAACAAACATGTATGCTACAATTCCAATCGATATTACTACGAACACAGCGACTGCCCATCAATAATCAGCAATAAACTATAAATGCTAAAAGCTAGTATGATTATTAGCTAATGCTAATAATTGTACCTGTTCTCCTCGGTTTACTTTTCACTTTGCAACGTTCCTCCCTTCGCTAGGCAAATAAGACATTAACACAAACTTCTTTATGTGGATTCCAACAAAAGAGTGTCTGAAAACCAAGCTTAGCTGATAAAAACAACATAACCATGCTAACGGCTAATGGACTAGCAAGAGGATTAGCATGAAAAGGCTAGCTAACTAATCAGGCAATGTTGTGAACTGCACTCCTATATCTAGCATTAAAACTAAATCACTATTTGGTTAAATTGCATATTTTAAATCTACAGAAGAAATGATTCCACAGCAGGACCAAAGGAGGTTAAATACTCGCCTGGTTAATGAAGAGAGTGAATCCGGGCCTCTGAGCTCCACTAACACTATAAACAAACACTAAATACTGACAAGCACTGCTTCACGAGCTCCACCAACACAGTTATACGTGTATCTGAGTTATGAGTTTCGATATAACGGAATATCTAGATTTACAAGCTTTCTAATTAAGTTTTCCTTATGTATTTCTCCCTCGATTGTTTCGGCTCTGAAACACCAACGGCCTCCATTCGCGTTACCCCTCCCTCGCGTTTTTGCGTCACGACAATTGCGCCGCGGCACAGGCGTAGAACATTTGCCCAATCACGGGCCGCGCTGTGCATACGTCAGACGATTTTCGAGGCGTGTAGTTGGTTAGTCCTGAACAGAGCCTTGAACTTGAACGCGATGGGCGTCACGTACTTCTCGCTGAATTATGGGAATTGTAGGCAGTTGTTGGGTTTGTGTAAAGGAATTTACTGAAATATCGCTTAACAGACAACAATACCTATATATACATGTGCAAGAAAGCTATATTCAACTACATTTTTTTGTTCGGTACAAAAAAATGTCTTAGCGATTAATAATACAATTAAATTTAGAAAAAATTGGCAGTTAAGCATTATCTGCATTTTGGGCCATTAGTAAATGTTTTCGTTTATTTATATAACATTTTTCTTCGTTTTATTTTGGTCACGAATCTGACAGGTCAAGTGACCTAACGTTACATGTCTCCTAGCAACAGGAACTGTCAACAAGAGGGAGACACGCGGACCATAAACGCTAAGTTTCTTTTACTTTTTATCCACCTGTACAGTGCTGCCTGGTTTATTTTGTGGCTTTCATTGTTTATTTAAGATGTAGTGAGAAACAACGCTATATTCATTATTCGTTTTCGAATTTTGTAGTCTTAATGGTGTTTAAAACATGACGGGAACTGTCAGTCAGCACCAGTAAAAAAATTTGGATTTGCAAGGGAATGCACATCCACTGGAGTCATTTATCCAGCAGGAATATGCCGTTCAGACATCATACAAGGTGGGTTATGCATAAGCAAGTAAGCAAATGTTGTTAATAATCTCTCATATTTTCATCAAGATTGCATTTACCGTATGTGCTAATAAAATGCATTAAAACCAGGGCCGGCCCGTGGCATAGGCAGTATAGGCAAATGCTAAGGGCGCCAGAAATGGAGGAAGAAAAAAAAGTGTCACTTCCACATAAAACTAGTTGGTATTATGAATTCAGAAAGGAATATGCCCACATTAATTTAACTGCATAGCAAAGC
>JAUMHR010000062.1:4831195-4851099 GCA_032361145.1 Enteromius fasciolatus | reverse complement strand
CAATTGAAGCTCGCATTAAATTCAAGGCACTGACGCTTGCATATGGAACAATCACCGGCTCGGCTCCCGCTTACCTCCATCACTGCTACCAATCTACACTCCCTCCAGAACTCTGAGATCTGCCAGTGAGCAACGCCTCATCGTACCATCTCAAAGAGGCACACATTTTTTTCCCAGAACATTCTCTTACACCGTTCTTGGCTGGTGGAATGATCTATCCGAAATGCCAACTCCCTTACAACCTTCAAACGACTGCTGAAAACCCATCTCTTTCAACACTATTTGACACCAAAAAAAATTTAAAAAAATTAACCCTACTCTTTCTTCCCCTCATGTATTTGAAGATTGCCTGTTGTACGGTATTATGAGCACTTCCTACGTTTTTTTTGCCTCTGTATGACTAATTGCTTGTTGTTTTTCCTCACCTTTAAGTCGCTTTGGATAAATTTAAGTTTGGATAAAGATAAGTCTACTAAATAAATAAATGTAAATGTAATGTGTGTATGTGGGTAGTTGACATATTAATGTGTACTATGCTGTGACAGAAAAATGTAAAAGAAAATGTTTTGGTTTTGTTTTTTTGTTTTTTTTACATTATTGCTGTCACACTATGGGACACAGTTAAATCTTTATTTGTCAACTACCCATGTATGTATCTGTGTGTGTGTGTGTGTTTTATATTTGTTTGGTTATGTATTTATGTTTTTGTACAGCTTTTTGTTTACATTGCATTGCAGTACATAGAGCAAAGTAGATGCAATTTATCTACAAATCATAACAACACATGCCTTTCAGAATGGTGTGTATATTTTAGGCTTTCTTATATAAAGAAGTAACCAACTTGCATTAATGAGTTTTATCCATAATGACGCGGTGCGTCTTCAGCATTAACTTTTGCCAGAATCCTGGGTTGACCAGGGGGATACGAGTGCCAGTCTGTGCCAACCCGCCGACCTGGTGTCACAAACCTGGCATCATTTTAGAGATAGGCACCTGTAGGGTTTTGGCACGGGAGGGGTTTAAGAGGCATTGGCAGTTACGCACTTGAACGCCCTTTACCCAGAGGAACAATAAGAAAGACAGTATGGCTTTTGATTCCTATGCCAGGTTTCTGTGAGTCTTTTTTAATTTGGAATAATCAGAATGTTGTGATGAAATAGGGGTGCACATGCTGAGAGGCATCTGCTTGAATTGAATGCTTCTCATGACTGGAGTTATTGCTATATAGCTTTGTGGATTGGTTGTACTTCAGAGAAGATATAGGGATGAATTTAGAGATGTTAATAGATACTTCCCAGAAATAGGGAGCAAATTGCTGTCCTATTACTTTGTTAAAGCAGTAAAGGTACAAAACCCATATCCTTTGAGGAGAGAACTATTACTTATTTTAAAATAAAAGGCATAGTTCACCCCAAAAAAAATAGGACTTTTATTGACTGTGATGTCTTTCCAAACCTGTATGACTATAACAAGTTTTTTGTTTAATACACTGAATTAGTTATAATTAGAGTTAAGGAATTATCTGCATTAACTAGATTTCTATTTGGATTATTTCTATTTTTCAAGAATTCAAAACAGTAAACATTATCTCAGATTATATAGCAAATTAATCCATTATATAATATTCTTAATTTGCATTAATTTTTCATAATTTACTTTTCATTAATGCAAACAGCCATCTGTCACAGGCATATGTTTACTCAAAACTCAAATATCTGGAACACTTCATCCTATTCTTGAACGCAGACTCTTGGAGTTTCTCTCACTGTGTGTTTATGTTGCAGCTGACCCCATGGCACTCCACTGGCACGAGGATGCCACTAGCTGCCCACAATCCCCTTTGCCACGTCTCATTCACCCACTCTCAGCCAGCCGACGTACCAGAATCTGGTATGTTGCCAGGGGCAAGTGGACTTCCATGACAACTGTTTAGCGGGAGAGAGACGGGCAGACGAGGAGAAAGGGAGACAGTTTATCTCACTCCAGGGATAGATCTATGGGATATCTGCCAGGCCACATGCTATCATTATGGAGCAGGTTGGATAGCACATTAGAGAATGACAACTTTCAATTTGGTGGGCCTTTGAACACAAAGGACTATCAGGAGGGGCTGCAGAACACTTGGCACTAAAGCACTGTGGGATTAGAGGGGATTAAACAGGCAAAATGTGTGTGTGTGTGTGTGTGTGTGTGTGAGTCTGTGTGTGTGCAGCTGCACCTATAATTGATCTGTTTACCTTTATATGCAGCAAAGATGCCACATGTTCTACAAAGCTTGACACTTCAGAGGAACAATTTTACCTTTTGTCTCGCAGATTGACCCAAAACGCTAAACCAGGTATTGACAATCTAATTGGTGATATTTGCTGAAACAGGAATTATTATTGCTAAAGCTCAAATCTATTTATTTGAACAACCATGTTCTACAGGAATGGATGATGACTTGTGTAAATGTATTTTACATAGTGCTTGCTGCTAACCTTTGTTTACTGAGCAGCCAATAAAAATGCTGTAGAATGGCTTTGATTACCTTAAACAGCTACCTCTTTTATCAGCAAACATACTGTAACTGCCAAACTGTGCTTTATCATGATCTTTTTGTTTAGCAGTAGTGCATGCTAATGGCGTTTTATTCTTTAAGAGTAACTTGCCCAATCACTAGGTGCCATCATCATACAGTCTGCATGCATGGTGTATCTAAGTTTATTAGGTCCATGTCGCACAGTGTGATTTGTACTGATCTTACTGGATTGCTAAAATGGTGCTGTATAAGGCTTTAAAATAATGTGCACTCTTTAAGATTTTAAAGAATTAAATTTTTTGTTCGGAAATAGGGGCTATGGAGACTTGGAGTTGGGCTGTTTTGACTGACCAAACACCCAGAGCACCCTAGCAACAACTTAGCAATGACATAGCAACTGCATGCGTCTATAAAATGGTATATAATGATTTAGTAAATATCTATATTGTTTGTTTATGTTCATAGATGCAGTACTGGAATGTCTGGGGGTCAGGTGGGAGCTGCATTACTCTGTCCTGAGCTATTCAGACACATTATCTGAGTTGTATGCAAAAAGCAAAAGAAAGAGGGATGTACAGCTGCAAGAGAGAGCTGGTATTGTGCCCATCTACAGTATATGGTTTTTGTGTGTTTTGTTTGCTTTGTTTTTGTTTTTTTTTGGTTTGGTTTGGTTTGTTGTGCATTGTCTTGTTTTCTGGGCTTAAAATGTCTCTAAAGATCTTAAAGTGTAGCAAATTAGTCAATAGTGTACATTTAAAAAAAACATGATATTTGCCTTAAGATGTAACCATAGCAACAGTATGCTGCATGAACACTCTCAGGTGGGATCAGTATCTATTTCTAAATCTGCAAACTGAAAGCTTGTTACAAAAAACAATTGTAACACAAGGATCTATTTGACTAACCAATGGGAGAGGGCAGAGTGTTATTCTGGAAACTTGTTTGAAAACAGTCATTGCTGTTGCAGTTTGGTGCAGGAATAGCACACATTACCTGTAAAATAGCCTTTAATAAAGAAGAGAAGTAACTAAACCCATCCAAAGGTCATTATATAATGAGCACATCGGACAGAACTGAGTTCATTAAAATAGTCATAAAATATGCAGAATAATAACTTGTAAACCATTATTATGTAATAAATAATGCAAGATCCCGTTATAGTCATCATAATAAATATACAGCTTTAGATATAAATATTTTACATGTTTATATTAGCGTTTCTGGAATGGAGATTTAAAAAAAAGTTCAAGAGAGAAATTTAGGCCTTCTGTTTTGTTTGTGTATTGCAGCCATTGGTAAAGACAGCAGAGTTAATAGGTCTCAGCATGAAAGAGGATTGGTCTACAGAAAGTGGCATCTCAGCGGCCCTTTGATTCTCAGACTGCCTGCCAAAGACGCCTCCATCAATAAAGAGGGTAAGTGCTAAAATGGTGTCATATTTATTATATTACAGCGGGAACATAACAAGTTGTGTCATCATCACTTGTTGACTTGCTGTCACATGAGCTTCTGATCTAAGTGCTATCGTTGATGTTAACTGATGAGGGGGCATACAGTGACATTTAAGGAGAAACACAGTTATGTAAGAATCTCTGCCGTTTTCTAGCTTTGTCTTTTACCCTGCGGACCCTGTACGACCCAGAGGAACGCCCCAGTGAGTGGGGAGAGGCTGTGCTCTCTACTGCTGCATTACTGGGAATGTCAAACCTTTTCCAGAAGTGAGTATCGACAACTTCAAATCTGTCGTTGCACTAGCAGGTTCAGTACAAGATGTCCAAAACCCAAGCTACTGCATTCACTGTTATTTATACACGGATGAAAGACGTTAAGATGTTCTCATCAAAGAAAATATACAAAAGTGATTTGATGTCCATAGAAAGCACTTTAAATGTAAGTAAAGTGTCTACTGAGTTTTTGGAGAATAATATGTCAACATTTGGTTGAAATAATGCTCCATTGTCATTCGGTTTAACACAATATTTATATAAAAATTCAAAAAACATGCTTATTCTGACTTTTACATATTAAAATATATAAAAGTGTATAAAAATGATTGAAAACAAATCTTACTGACAAACGGGTAAAACCTATAGTGGTGCCAAATTTTAAATAATGTTAAATTACAAATAATTGGTATTTGGTGTGAAAGGAATTAATCTTTTTAATGTGTCATAAATTGATTTTTGTTGTAACTATGCCTGACAAGATTGTTACACTGAATTACATTTTAGTGGGTAAATTTATTAATTTAGTAGTTTCTGCATATATTTTGGTATGAAAATAAATCATAGGTTAGGAAAAGTTTGACAAAGGGACATGAAGAATATGTCTTCTACAAAAAAAATAATGTAAAAAACACACTATTCATGTGTGTGTGTGTGTGTGTAGTGTGTCATATTAAGCAATAAAGACTGATCCAGTAGTGTGTAAGCACACACCCAGGTCTCTAGAGAAGTTTGTGCTGTCTAATCTCAGATTGATTCATATCCAGGATGTTAGGTGGAACTGAATCTGCAGTTTGGCACTGCATTCAGTTGCTGTATTTATTTGAAAGATATTTTTCAAATAAGGTCACCCATGTTCCACCCAGCAGAGTTTAAACTATAGTGTGCATTGCATAACAGGACATTTTTCCCTTGGTCATGGGTGTGTCAATTTGTAATCTTTAATTGGAATTCAATTTTACATGCAGTCACGGATGCCTTTAGAATATCCAAAATAATCCAGACATATATGAATACATATATAGGCATGTCTTTTTAAAGCTGATGGATATGATTGACAGGTGTCTTAAAGAGATGTTAAAAAATATATCATCATTGACTGTGTGCAGCTTTCATCGAGTGTCCTGCAAGGTATCAATTCTTCTTCTTCTTCTTGCTTTGTTCTTTAAATGACCAATAGGGGGAGCTCTGTATTCAGTGTGTAAACATCTATAAATCTCTTTCTGCGTTTTTCAGTTTAAAGAGGCCGTTCTCCAGAGAGCATGTGAACGTTGGTTGGAGCTGTTCCTAGTGACTAAACTCTCCTACGATATAAAACTCAGAGATTTGCCCTTTGACCTGCTGCTGAAGACCCTGCTTAGTCCAAGGTCTCTTTTTTAATCTCTTGTTGACCTTTCAGTGGCAAATCACGTTGAGAAGCACTTCTTTCTTGTTTGAATACATTGCTTTTGCATAAAGAAGATGAAGCCTGTTTATAAGACCAATAGGATGTTTTGCATCGTGCCATTTTCCTTCCAAAGCTTTATTACTGCATTGCATCAGGATGTTTACTTTTGAGTTTGTTTGCAATTCCCTTTATTCTCAATGGTAATTTTCATTAGATTCTCATTACTGTAATATAGTCAGCAAATGTTTTCTTCATTTACATCATTTAGTTCATTTCTTCATTTGCATCAGCATAAAATAAGTACATCGAACCAAACACACTATCTATCTTTCTATATATCTATCTATCTATGTTGTAAATTCATTATGTCATAATGCAAAACAAAAGACTTAATGGTTTTAAAATAGTATTTTTTTTTATTAAATAAAATGTGTCTCTCTCACACTTTTATTAAGTACTTTTCTGTACTTCAAGTCACCTTCTGCATGCATAAGGACTATTACAACCCATCAAAAATGAGCAGATGGTGTAAATCAGCAGGTGTAAACTAATAAGGTTTGTGTGTCTAGATTGTTCACATCTAATGAGTATGAGGTCTTGAGAACAGTGCTGTGCTGGCTGTACCTGCAGTTCCGCCCTCTCAGACAGACCCTACCAACCCACAGCACAATCATCAACTTCTTCTCCAAGTACGTAACCTCCGTTTTCAGCAAAGCACAATGCATGTGATCCATTAGTATGATTCCATACCGTAAAAACACCATATATAGAGGACCATAATTCAGTACACTATTCATTCTTTTTGAAATGACCTTGATGCTGCTTAGCTAGTTTCATGCACATATGCTGTTTTAATGACATCCCTCCATCATTTATCTGTCTGTTTCAGGGAAACGGCTGTTTTCTTGGAACAGCCTCAGGGTCAAAAATACATCACCATCTTTCAAGCTCTTCGTATTCATGGCATTACCGAATGTAAGTTTTGGTTGCTTCATGATAGATGCTCACTACAGTACATCACAAACTAACATTGTCTACAACATTAGTCTTTAAAACCAAGCATACATCTTTGTCCCCAGTCTCTGAATACTGTTATTCCTCATTGTAAGCTTAACTGAAAACAGACAGTTTGGCACAATGAATGTGTATATCTCCACGAGAGCGTGTCCATACAAACAGTACGTCCCAGCTACAAGATCACGTCATCGCCACAGTCAGAACCTAATTCACTGGACCTCCAACGCCCACCAAACAGACATGACAACTCTATCAACTATTCTGAAATACTTCACAGACACGGTCATACTACTGATGTGGGCTATTTTTTAGGTCTTAAAAGAATAATTTACAAAAAATACTTTGTTTGCATGGACAATAAAAATGTTGTAGTGTCCATGTAAGTGTCAAGAGTTGTAAAAATGACAAGACAAAAATGGTGGCGACATGTGGGAATTATGAGTTAGGAGAGTTATGGATCTGATCAAAATCGTAACCCTGTACTACGTACTACTACCCAACTCATCCTGCACCAGATACAGTGATGAATGATACTTCATAATTTGGGGTATGTTGCAGCATCATGTTTCAAAACACAATTAATGAAATAGATAAATAAAAGCTAATGTTAATTAAAAGTTTGGCCAAAAATCAAAATGAGCTGAATATGCACTTATTCTTAAGCCGTCTAAATGGAGTTAGTTTCTTCATCAAACAGACAAAGATCAAGAACATTTTAGCATTACATAAAAGCATCACAATAATCCACTAGTAATAGCAAGACTCCATTGAAGCGAACAGCTGTGTTTGTTATAAACAAATATATAATTAAGATCTTCTTCTATGTGCTTCTATGGCTTCTCCAGTGAAATCATCATGAAGTAATCATATCTTAGAGAAATATGCAAACGTGAAGTACCATTTATAAGTGACAAAACTCTAAAACGTAGCTTTCTAAACAAGAATATTGGTGGATTTTGAAAGGACAACAGTGGATGGACTTTTTCAAAGGAGGAAACATAATGGATTTTGGCCAGAAGGGTTTAAAGTTAAATGATGGCCTTAATGATGGATTTGTTTCTTACAAACATGCAGCTATTTAACTGAACCTCAAACATTAATAGATTGACTTGAGTTGTGGGAGCTACTTGTGATTTATTGTGTTTTTATTAGCTGTTTGGACTCTCATTCTGACGGCACCCGTTTATATGATTTCTGATGAAAATCAAAATCATCTAGGCGTTGGGTAGCTTAAGAGTGAAAACAGTTTCAGCAAAGTTTTATATTTGGGTGAACTATTCCTTCAACCACACGCTTGATTTGTTGGGAGAAGTAGCTTATCACTGGAAAAGCTACACTGTTTTGGAAATAACAGAAGTTTTCTTGCCTATGTTAGAAGCGTTACTGCTTTAAGTTTACTACCAAACACTACATTTGAGTTGTGTTGTTTATGTGTGTTCATGTCTCAGGGCAGCATCTGCAGGAGCTCCAAAACATCAGAGTCCTTCCTGAATCCTGGCTGCTGAACATCCTGTCCAATCATTACAATACTGTGAGTGTGTGTAGAGACCAAAAAACACAACACCTTATTCAACCCACCAGTCACTCAAGATGCACCGCTATACATAATTCACAAGCTGCTTGCTTTAATATAAGTTGTATTTATTTTTTGGCTCCAAGTGAAAACTGATTCATTAGATGCAAGACTTATCTATATGTTTTTTCCATAGCTTTACAGCGGGGGTGACATGGTATTGACTGACTTCTCCAAACAAGCTATCCGTTTTGGAATGATGCTTGATAGGGTGCGGTACACTTCTACACTGATGCATTATGATCCTGAAGCTTTCAGTTATTCTGTCATTTGCAATTACTGTCGTTACAATATGACAAATTCCATGCTTTTTCTTTTACTTTCTTGTAAGGCAGTATTTTGTGTGTTATTTTTCCTTGTGTCACCGTACAGGAACAAGAGTGCTGCACTCAAACCATCAGCATCTATGGCTTTTACTTTCTTCTCCAAGCTGCTAAAATGGACGAATCAGATACGTACAGCTTCTCTATTGAGGTTAGAGCATTCTCAGCATCATATACCCATGTGAAAATACCATTCATGACCAATTCTCAACAAAAAGTGCACTTTGTTAAATGTGTCAAATTATACGTTTTATTTATCATGCTTAAAAAGAACACTTATTTCTTATTGACTAAGCACTTGATAAAGTGTGTTATTGGATATTGCATTTAAGGGTAATATATTTATGACTTCAAATGTATAATAATGAATATATTTATGTCATACAAGTTCCAATGTGATAAGCATTTTTGATAAATGATTTTGTTTACTTACTTATTTGGATCAAAAAGTGCTCGTTCACACCATAGACTGTAAGAAAATCATGCACGTAGTGTCCATGACGTCACCCGTAGGTTTCTGAAGAGCATTTTTGAAGCTCAAAGTAGGCGGAGCCGACCGGTTGATAAAACCACGCCCACCTATTTAGACGGTGTGGGTGGGCAGCAGCGGCAGTCCATCTGTCACTCAAGTTGTCGAGCCCTTAATTATGCAGAATTTTAAGGCTTAAAATAATTTAAAAGGATGAGTTATATAAACAATTCACCCAACTCAGAGTTGCCAGGAAGGGAAAAGTAGCTATATAGACCAAAATATATTTTTTAACCAGGCTGTTAACATGTTTTTTTTCTTCTTTTAAGTTGGGTATTTTTTTACATGGGGAGTCTATGAGACTCCGTTTTGCAGCCAGCTTCTAGGGGCCTGGTGATGAATTGCAGTTTTAGACCCTTCCGTGTTGGCTTCATGAGAGAGAGCGAGAGGTTACCGCTTGGTTCACACTTTATTTTAAGGACCAATCCTTGCTAAATCGATTTTTCTATTAATATACTTCTAGCTTGCTGCTTATTTATAGTTAGTAATGTATAAGTTTATAGTTATAGTTTTTAGTAATATGCTAACTAGTAAAAGGTCACTCCACCCCAAAATGAACATTTTGTCATTAATCACTTTCCCCCATGTCATTCCAATCTTTTCAAAGCAAATTGTTTTGGATAAAAAATGGGAGGCTTGTGACTGTCCCATTGAAAGTGCATATTTCATGTACAATGTATTTAACTGGTATTGTGCAAAAGCAGTTATTTGAACAGTAGTGCCATCATTCTTATATTCCGGCGTTTATAAAATAAACACAAAACTGCCATAAAACAATTTTATACATTAGCTATATGTTAGAAACAGATTTACGTCTGGTTTGTATGTTACATTATCTTAGTCAAGCCTGCCCATGAGGCTTGACAGACCATTTTTAAATGTAACCATGCATGCAAAAAAAAATCATGCATTTTTTAGCTTTTATATTTTGGGTGAACTCAGAGCTACTTCAGAACATATGTCAACGTCTCCCCTCTCTCTGTGTAGAGGTTAAGACACTGGGATCCTGCTGTGTGCCAGTCTTCCATTGCGAGCCGTCCATACAGCGTGCGATCTGATCGATCAGTGTGTTATCACATCACAGTGCAGAGCTTTGCCAATGGCCAGTGGCAAGAGCACAGCAGTGGACCTGTCAATCAAGAGTTTGGCTTATGCAAACGCCGCTCTCGAAACAAGGTACCAACACCCAGAGTATATATTTATTTATTATTAAATATATAGACATAGCATATGTTTCTGAAACATATACATGCGTGTTCATTTATATACCAATTTAATAAATATACACAGCACACGCACATACATTATGTTAACAGCAACATATGTTCGTTTTTTTATGGTTTAACTAACAATAATAACCCTGATAATGAAATAGTAAAAGAATAATAATGTTTCTGTAGTTGCATTATAACGATTAATTATTTAATCATAATTATTCTGAATTATTATTACTGAAAAAGCAGGTCGACCTGTAATGAATACAATACACTTGGACACATGCTTCTTTATAAAAGGTAATTTTTTTAATTTGCCTTTTTTTAACAGCCGTTCCAGGTTGATGGACTTTCTTCTCCAATCCTGGTGACCTTTGCTCTGGCATTCCCATTTTGAGCTTGCCCCCTTTTCATAAATATATAAATGGATTATACAGAATGACAAAACGCTTTTGTGTTTTTCTTATTCATGTTTTGTGGACACTATATTTAATTCCCCTAGTCACTAAATTAGACATGAGCAATGCACCTGCTTGATATTCGCGTTTAATTATTAATTATTTATGTTTTTAAAAAGCACAGAAATGCTTATTATATCATCACATCAGGGATTTGACTGTGGGCACTTGTGGAAGAAAAATATTCAGAACCACATCTCAAAATAAATCATTTAAACAGCTGCTGGGCTTAAGAGAAACAAAGGTTGTTTTTATGCATTTTTAGAGTGCACAATTTAATGTGAGGAATAAACCGATGAAGCAGATCTTTATTGTGTGTGCATAAGTGAATGACTCTTTAATGCAGGTAGAGAAAAGACTCTTTATATACATATAGCCATAATAATGCTAATGCTACTTGTTTTTGTTTGTTTTTAGACCATTTAGACTATTCATTTATTTCAATTACCATTTTGCATATTTTAAGGATTTTATGGTACAAAATTATATAACTACTTTTAATACTGTTAACTACTTTTTAAGCATGAAGAAAAAACAATAATAAAATCCAACTTGCACTGTTTGCATATTTGCTCCCCATTTTGTGAACAGTACAAATGTGTCTATTTTTTAGGACCATTTAACCTTTTTGAAGAATATCTATCAAATCTAGATAAATAAAGACTAAAGTTTAGACACTTCTGGGTATTTTTATTCATTTCCAGCTTAAGCAACAAAAATAACAGCATCCAAAATCCTCTCTAGCTTTAATTATTAATAAAAACGTGGCCTCATTGCTGTACAAAACATGTCAATAAACAGTGCAAAAGTAACAAGGTAGACCTAAAATTTCTCATCTGAGAGTAAAGATACAAAGAGAAAAGATGATTATTTTTCTTAGAAGTAATTGTTTCAATTAACAGAATATCTTGTTTTTATTTTTTGCCATATGTTTTCTAATATTACAGTAATTGTAATCTTTTTTCTGTAGTTTTCCTGCAAAACCGTTTTATTTTTTGCACATACAGTTTGCATCACTTTTGCATCATCTGTCAAGATTAACGTCTGAAACTTTGTTGTAGCAAAAGCAGCTGGTGACAGTCCACCATGAGTACTTGAAATTTTTCATTCTTCTTTTCTTCTTCTTCCTGCTGCTTTTTTTTTTCTCAGAAGGTTTCCTCAAGGCACAATTCACATATCTTATGCACCGCTCTAAGCACTTTTAGTAGTGTTTTCATACTGAAAATACCAAGCCGAAAGAGAAGTACACTTGAAATAGTGAGGTCTAAATAAAGTCAAGTTAACCGCATTGCGTGATATTTTGATGAATGTAGAAGCCCATCCATGCCTTCCATGCATGCAAAAAGTTAGCATATATCACTTGCACAATATACTGTAAAATGAATCTTAAAAAATATCTTCTTTAAGGACAGCTATTGCAGCATTAGCCCGTTGTTTATGAAGCTCATTTCTCATACCTAGATCTGACACAATGTCCACGTCAACACTGTGGACTGCCGTCATTTGGCTCATGCAGCCTCAAAATAGTTTCCCTCCTCTTGAAACGTGCTGCATTGCTATTGTTTTCAAGGGCTGCAAATTGAGGGAAGAGGAAGCGTGTTTTGCGTGGTGCGCTCTGTGTTTTCACATGGGCAAACTGCCACTGAGGAAGCAAAGCTATCCCGATCACAATACATGCTGGAAAATGCTCAGCCGAGCAGTGCGGATATACAACAGCCGTCCACAGACTACTGCATGACCCGCTGACCCCATGCAGGCTTTAAATAAAGTCACTCTGCTGCTCTGACCCACGACTGGCTTCCCCTGACCCACATTTTAATTTGAAAGCGAATATGAGAAAGCAGAAAGACTTTTAGAGTCTTACTCACTCATCACAAAGAAAGTTCAGGAATTAGAACAGAAAAGAAGACTGGTTTCTGAACAGTTGCTGGTAGCCATTGACTTGGGCTGCATTCATGGCATTTTGTAGTTACCGTAATTCTAAGATGACAAAACGTGATGTTCTATTCACATCCTCGGACTGAGGATTATCCGTTTCTATAGCACCAGTCAACAAAATGAACCAGAACGAAAGAATGCTACTCCGGCTGTAAAACACAGTTGCTACGCAAATGCATTATTATTACACTTTAGGATAGCTTAGATGTCTAACACTGCGCTGCGTGTATTTCATGTATGTTAACATTCCTTTTGTATGAAGACATCTACATTGGCAAAAGTCACGAAATCTAAAACATATTTATGAAAGAATTGCTTAATTACATTTTACGACTGGAAGCTATGCCATTTATCTCTGGTTTAGCATCAAGCCATAGCTCTATAAGAAAACTCCAAGTTCACAAGTTGTAATTACAAGAACTACGAGGCACTTTTTACAAGTTGGTATCTTGTAATAAAGTAATTTATAGCGTGAGCGCTCCCTTAGTACTTTTTTTTCATATGCCAATGGCTACACCAACTGTTTGGTTAGCAACATTCTACCCCAAAAAAGTATCCAAACAGCTGGTGTAGCCATTGCCATTACGCTATATCATAATTACTGTAAAAAAAATATAAAAAATAAATAAAAATTGCATTCAGCTGAAGAAAGTACAACCAGTAAATGATGACAAAAGTTTCCTTTCTGAGCGAACTATTCCTTTGTGACTGATTATGGGAAAAAATATTGTTAAAAAAGTAAATGCATTTGTTTTTTTACAATTCCGAGGATACCTTACAATTATGACTTATTTTTGTGCAAATCTAAGAATTCATGTCAGAATTGCGTGATTTAAACACAGAATTGCAGTATGTTAACACACAATTCTGAGAAGAAATGTCCAAACTGTTAGATCTAAACTCAAATTTTGGGGGGAGAAAAGTCTAAATCGTGAGAAAAATTATATATACATATATATAATAATAATCATTCATAAATTAAATTCAATGTGGAGACAGGTTTATATGTATATGTATATGTATATGTATACATTAATTAAACACATTTTTTTCAGTCTGGTTGCAGACCAATATATATTTTTGTTTGTTTTTTGTTTAGTTTAGTTTAGTTTAGTTTTTCATCTCAATACGTGCAGTCTCTACAGGTCACTATAACCTCTAATAACCTTTGCTCAAATCTCAAACAGCACCTAAACAATAAAGCACTGGGTGAGAGCATCCAGGGGGATTTCCCATAATACAGCACTATTTCCTTCTCTTCAGTCACCTAGTCAGTGCATTGAAAGGCACGAATTAAGTGATTCCACACTGTGGAGGTAAAAGCCACAAAAATACATTAATAAAAAGTCATGACATTTCATATGTTTAATGTGTAATTTCTGAATAAAAGTATTCATTTCTTTTGTTTAAAAAATCGTACACATCCCTAGCTTCGGAAAGACAGTGTTATCACAGTTTACACAGAAATACAAAGCATAATACAATGTTTCTTGAGCAACACATTATAATGATTATAATTTTAAGTCAATATATTATAATGATTTCTGATTCGCATAAACGTGACTGCAATAAAACTACTAGAAAACGGGATCAAAAGTGGCCTACACTCTATCAAGCTCAACAGCAGATATTCTGTTTATAACTACACGTCCCATCGTCCTTTTCTCTACATCCGGAGAAGAAGGACCCTTTTCCGCCTTCAGTCGTTATTTTGTGAATCCCACTATGGTTAAGGTTTGGATCATGAATATTAATCGTATACCCTGACAGACGGCTATTTGATTGGTTGGATGCAGACATAGGAATTTGGGTGTGACCCTGCTGCAGAACTGTCCAATCCAATTGCCGGGAGGCTTGGCTCATGTTTAATAATACAGAAACCTGACTGGACGTTCTAAAAAGGTTGCCTAGCGACGTAGTCAGGACCTAATTAATATTCAAGAGCGTAACCCTGGTCATAGTGGGATTCGCAGTTCCGCTCTCCGCCCGTCAGTTGCGGGATAGGCAGACCGTCGGAAGTTTGTGGGAGATGGGCTGAAAGTCCAGCACAGGCAGACCGAACACTGCTGCACAGGAGTTTCACAGCTGCTTATAAGTGTGTAAGTTATCTACACGTACACTAACGAGACATATCGTTCAATATTAAACTTCGAATGTTCAAATCAGTAACGTTAGTTACACATTTACTGGGGCAGTTCACTAGCTCCCTTTATGCAAAACCTGTCGCTTCTGTTTCAGATAACAGGTTATATACCGATCGAAACACATGTATTCATGTAGTCTTGACATGTAAAATAATTTTTGATCTCGCTCTCAGAAATGATAGACTGATTTTGTCTGAAAATATGGCATTGATGCGTTATGTCTGTATATAGCTCTAAAACCTAGTGTACTGCTTAACTAGACAGCATTTTTGAACATCAAAAGCATGAGTGGAAAGCAGAAAGGCGCCTGTGATGCTCGTAAATGCTGTAGAAATACCTGTAATGTGGGGATACCATGTTACAGCGATGCAGTGATAGTATCAGGTGGTGTTATGGTATTGGTATTGAGAAAACCAATGGTAGTACAATTGAGCTTATTTTATTTGTTTGTTTTCGTTTGCTGTGAAGGTGAAGAGGCAGCTGTCAATCACTGTTTTGATCTAAAGTTAAAAAGTGCTGCCCACTTTTTCAGTGGCCTTGGTTTTTTGAGGTATAGCCTAGTGAATCTTTCCCATAGAGAGTTTTGCAGCTTTGTTAAAACATTATAGACAATGATACAAACAAACCAGATTCAAAATGTTTCAAACTCTGATTTTAAGCCAAAAACAAAAATAAAAAATAATAATAAGTACTGAGATGAAATGGAAAATCTGAAAATGAAAATGAAATGGAAAAAGAAAATGGTACAAGACTGTGCAGGTCATGGTTTTAATTATAATAGATATAAAACTATTGATTTAGAGTAGGGCTAAAAAACGATTAGGCCTAATTATGATTAATCACATTTAAAATAAAGGTTTGTGTTTACATACTATGTGTGTGTACTGTGGATACCAAAAAATGAATTGAAATGGACATTTACACATAATATGAAAGCTGAATAAATAAGCTTTCCATTGATGTATTGTTTGTTAGGACAATTTGGCTGAGATACAACTATTTGAACATCTGGACTCCAAAGGTGCAGAAATTAATTACTAAACAAAACTTACATTTTGATACATTTTATGGTAGGAAATTAGCAAAATATCTTCACGGAACATGATCTTTACTTGATCTATGTGAATAACGCAATCATTTATCAGTCCTAATTTAGAGATTTGTTGATATAGAAACAGTATATTATATATCAGTTTATTTTTAATGTTTCATATTTTGGACACAGGCCTTGTTTCAGTTTTATTTATTAAAAAAAAAAAAATGCTGAAATAATTTCGGCTGAACAGCTTCAACATAAGTATATCCATTTGATTACAACCACATAATTCATAGTTCAGTTGTATAAGTTATAGTTAAAATCCCTTGTAGAAAAAATGAATGGGATTTTTAATATCTAGACTGCTGTCACATTCACTATATTTTTGCTTTCTCTTCAAATGCATTTGCTTATCACTTTCTAAATTACAATATTACCATCCCTGTTCCTTCAGTAATCAATTGTACCATGGTAATATCATGCTCTTATCAAGAATGGTTTAAACATGTATAACGTGATTTGTCACAACCCTTTCATTGGTGCAGTAGTTTGGGCTCATATATTACAGACCTAATCAGATACATTGCTTTTTTTTTTCTTTTTCTTTTTTTTGATTACTGTATGGAATTATTTGTATTATTGTTGTGATATTGTATGGAATAGAACTGTAAAAAACTAAACAAATAACAATAGTAGCTAACAACAAATAGTAGTTGTCATAATTTAATAATTAGGTGAACTATTCTTTTAATTGCTCTGTATTTGGGTTCTGTATTTTCATGGCAGCGATTCCTCAGTTTCCTGTTTCCACACAGATATTTATGGGTTCTGAGTTAGGACCTGTGTAAATTGAAGCATGCATTTACTTAATTTGACATTAATATGAAAATTCATTTATATCATGATATTATGGAAATGTACACAGTAGGATTGTAACCGAAAGAGCGGATTGAATATTTTTCCAACTTTGCAGAATTAATGGGTTGTTGTGTGATGTTATGCTCAAGGTATGTTACTTAAAGGACGATACGTCAAACCTGTCGAGCAAGTATGTCAAGGGTATCAAATATATCTAAGTTCCTCCAAAACTGCAGTGCTGAAGTGAAAACAGTCAGGTGTTCTACTGGTGTTTATACAACAGTTCTGTACATAAAGCAACAAAAGTTTTTAATAAATAAAATTTGTACACAAATACCATGTTACAGTTAGGATGGTTCAAAAGTTATACTATTCAAAAGTTTTGACATGGCAGATTCGGACGGGATTAAAATCACCAAGTACGTCTGTGAGACAAAAATTTCAACCCCCTGTAAAACTAGTCCCGTCCGAATAGGGCTTTAGTCAGAAATGAAACCTCACGTTGTGTCAATCATGTTTACACGCTGCCTACAAAAGTCTGTCTGTCATAAAATTGCATCTAGTACTTTCATACCAGTTATGCTCAGCATCAGAATATTTCACTGCTGTTTCCTCTACATGCAGTCAATCCAGTTTGCATTTCCTTCTTGTAGTTTACGAGTTTTACCTGACTCGGAACAGTCTATGTGCTGTAGACAAATCTATCTCTTGCCAGATAATGTAACAAACAAATCTCAGACTGTACACATTTAAGTTCTATTGACAGTTAATGAGGAAGGAAATGCCACCTTACCTCACTTAAACCTCAATCTTGTCTCTCTTACTCAAATGTGAACATAAACAGAAGCTCAGATAGGGCCTGTAGGACATGGGTTCTGACAGACAGCATGCTACTGTTGCTTTTATTGCAGGCACAAACTGATTATGCCTTTTAATAAGTGTGGACATTAATATATATATATATATATATATCATCAGAGGTCTGGATGAGGGTGTGTGTGTGCGTGTGTGTGTGTGTGGTTATGTCTATATTTGTTTCTATGAATCAGAGATAGACCGACAGAGCACTTCCTTTAGATTAAACCTTTATGCTTCATCATGACATGACAAAAAGCAAGTGAGATTTTCCAACTTTATATACTACATAGCAAATATCATTGAGTTATTGTTTACATTGTTGCAAAATGTAAACTGTATTATTGCACAGCTCTGTATGATTAAGTTGGATGTATAAATATTTCCAACTTTATACACTTATAAGCATAGTACACTAAGTATACTATCAAGAAAATAAGATTGGCTTTACATGAGACTGTATATAAAGTTGAATGTGATACATTATCCTGCTTTAATATATTGCCAGGCAATAATATAGTTTACACATTGTGACTATATAAAAATCATGCAGCTGAGATTTCTATATAGCTTTGTATAGTGTATTCATGTGCTATATCCAGCTTTAAAATGTGTAACTGGGGATTTTATGATGATATGGCATAAATGTAAACTATATTATTGCCCAACAATATAAAGCTGGATATATAGTACATTTAACTTGATCTGTGTACATGCACTAAATAGTACGGTGGCCGAGAGAGCTCAAACTTCAGAAAACACATGCAAACCAAAAAAAAACAAAAACAACACATTAAGAAAACATCTTCATCAGGTTGAAAACACAGGCGCTGCAAACATACGAATGCGCTGCAAACACAGAAATGCGCTGCAAATAGCACGGACCACAACGGAAATGTTTCAGGGGGACCTCAAAAAGTGACGAACCTATCTGAGAGTAAAGGGGGTCGCACACCGGATGAGAAGCACACATTCTATACGCGCGAGTTCAATTTCGAATCAAGTTCTGAGCTACAAGATGGGTACTTTTAATTCTATATGTTTACATTTTATTCAAGCTGTAAACTAATGTAAGTTGTACAGTATTTGCAGCAGTGGTATCTTGGTATAATTAACAACGATTTGAAACAAATATGATGTTATTTAATATATAACAATGCAGGCGGCGTTCGTCAGATTAGTCTAATGATATCCAAAAGACCGTATGAAAAATCCTTATTTATTGATGACTGGTGGAAGAAAGGCATTTGGTCACTAATACATATTATGGATAACTCGGGTAATGTATTGAGTCTGGATAGTATTTGTGAAAAATACAAAGTAAGTTGTTCTCAGAAAACATACAATAATATTTGTAAAAGTATATCTGTACAGATGATAAATTTAGTTAAAGAACAATTAAAATACTCAACAATAATTCCTAAAATGCCTGATCTTATGATAGAAAATGTAAAATTTTTAGATAAGAAATGTTCAAACATATTTTTGAGTAATTGTCTATTGTATCAATGCTTTCCTGGTCCAGTTAAAAGATCTTGTATATTTAGACATTTGGATAAGAAACAAGTGTACAAAATTAATCCTAAATGCAAAGAGGTACACTTTAAAATTATGAATCACATCTATGCAGCTAAAGAATTTTTGAGAATAAGATTTAATATTGAAGATTATAATATATGTCAATTTTGTAATTTGGAAATAGAAACTGTGGAACACTTGTTTTTTCAATGTAACTTAGTACAAACATTCTGGAATGACCCATTATGTTGGTTTCACCAAAGATTACCTATTAGACTGGTCCTTTCATGGGAAATTGTTAAATTTGGATGTTCGTTTAAGGATAAGAAAATATGTTTTGTTTTAAATAATTTGATGATTTTACTAAAATTATATATTCATAAATGTAAATTACTAAAAACGAAACCATGTTTAAGGGTGTTTAAAAAAGAATTTAACAGATATTTGGAAATATTAAGAGGAATGAAAAATCCTACAGCAATGTACCTCCTCACTAAAGGATTTTGATTTCATATTGTGAATAACATTTCCCTTCTATTTTATTTTATTTATTATTTTATTTAATTTTTAACCCGACTGATGTGGACTGGGAACCACAAGAGCCTCGTACGGCACTCCTGGCCGCAAAACCGAAACCAACTTAAAACACGGCTCCTCGGACCGTGATTCGGGGCTGGCACCCGACTGATGCGGACTGGGAGTTTTTACATTTTTGGAGCTTTGCTGTGTCATTTAGGGTTTTATTTTCTTATTATCTTTTTCCATCAATTACCCAATTTGAGCTTTTTACCAGTAATGAGCATGCTTTT
>JAUMHR010000062.1:4795229-4808710 GCA_032361145.1 Enteromius fasciolatus | reverse complement strand
TATATATATATATATAAAGCAGTGATTGTTTTAAACATAATAACGTCTCTGTTATGTTTGTAACCCTCGTTCCCTGAGGGAAGAGAGCAGTCGACTCTGATCTTTGGAGAAAACGTCAATGGGAATTGGCCAGTGGTTTTTGCATGCCAAGCCACTCCCCTGTACATATGGGTATATAAGATGATGGCATGCTAACCACCATTAGGTTTTTGCTGAGGACCCGATCGCAATGGACTCTCCAAGCGCAGTCTGCCCTTGCGGCAGGAAAACACCTCCATTACCACCAGACAAAGAGCTGCTCGGAGTTCCTAAAACTCTTGGTCGATCGACATAAAGGCGCAAGGCACATATTGGACACAGCAATTAAAGGGTCGGGTCTGCCTCCTCTAAAGGCAGCACTTGCAAGTTCACCACCTGATCCCGAAAAGGCGTGGTGGGAACTTTAAGCACATAACCAGGTCTGGGTCTCAGGACAACGTGAGAGTAAGCTGGACCAAATTCAAGGCACGAATTGCTGACCGAAAATGCCTCCAGGGCCCCCATCCTATTCATCGAAGCCAGAGTGAAGTCTTTAAAAATAAAAACCTAAGCTTGACTGCATCGAGCGGCTTGAAGGAAGTCCAGCTAGGATGACGGATAGGTCCCAAGGTCTACCGAGTCCCAAGAACCAGGTTTGGGTGGGCCAAAAGGGGGCAACCTCCAGAACCCTAAATTCATCTCGGCTTGCGGGACCGGCTTGATTGCATCCTTCGCCAGCAGGACAGCATTTTCCGGACGAAGGACAGAGGCATCTGTCTCCGAACGAACGGAGGCGAAATGGATGCCTGTGAGGAGAAAGCATAGCGTCCAGGAGGCGAGATGGCTGTTGAGAACAGAACACACCAGCTCTCCCCCTTCCTGCGGTGGTGAATTTACACCATGAACCTGAATGTGAGGAAGCATAGCGTCGCTTACAACTTGAACATGGCAAAAGAGGCCCAGATATTTGGAAAATTGGTATTTTTGTGAATCGGTGGGTACCACTGGCCCGTGGGACAGCAGAAGAGACAGCACTCGGCCCTCCTCTGAGGCTGGGGGCGCAGATGTTGGAGTCCCATCGCCCGGCACCTTGGCATCACGCCGGGGCAAGATGTGTTTGAAAATTGCTCAAACAAGGGGAGGACTGCCAACCAAATTCGCCAATTGCAGTCCCGCTGGATCGCAGGACGCTCCAACCGAGGAGCTCCACATTCTACACAAAGCAGAAAACTAATGGTGGTTAGCACGCCGCCATCTTATATAGTGGCTTGACATGCAAAAACCACTGGCCCATTGGCATTTTCTCCAAACATCAGAGTCGATTGGTCTCCCAGGAGGGACACTGAAAGGGAGGACTGACTGAAAGGGAACACTTCTCATACTATTATAACATTGTCCTTAAAATGTTAGGAATTATTCTAAAAAAAAAATTCTGTATTTTTCTGTCTCAGTCGGACAGCCCAGACGAGATGCACGGCTGGATCAAGGCTATCTCTGGGGCCATAGTGGCCCAACGAGGTCCTGGACGCTCAGCAGCCTCTGTAAGAATTGCCTTTGTTTAGTGACGTTCCTATTGTCATCCGATTTTTGCTCTTCTGGTCTGATTTGTCTTTTGTGAAGTGTTTTGTAGCCACACATCCTGTCCATGTCTAGCCCGTCCATGTGTCTCTTCAAACATCACTCTTTTATGTTTATTGCTGGAATGACCAAAAGTTCAATCTTAAAAGGGTAGTTTCCCCTAAAATTCAATATTTGCCATTGTCCGCTCAAAAACTGGCCCGATTTTCCAGACTGCCCATTCTAGTATATTCTCTTTGCCTGTCTGTCTCTGATGTCTTTTTCTGTCGTGTCGGTGTCTAATAAATGTGCGCTGTGTTACAGATGCGTCAGGCCAGGCGGCTCTCAAACCCTTGTATACAGAGGTATACATCCTGCAATGGTGAATGCAGCACGTATGTGTTGAGAACAAACCCCTTGGGCTTTGTCCCTGTTTGTTTGCATCCAGCCCCTGCTTAGAATTTAGAGGCTTTAAGTCCTTGAACAAGATCTGAGCAGGGTAGAGGTGCCTTAACTAAATAATTCAACCCCAACAAACCAAACTAAAACCCAACCATTCTACAGTGACCCTTGATCCCTATCATCCCCATTTTCTCTTTTAATATGCTTCAGTACATCCATGCTAAACATCTCGCGCATTCATCTGATTACCCACACTTCTGTACAGCGGGGTTTATTATAGTCAACTAAAACTGAAGCTAAAATCACAACCATAAAGTAGAAAGTTACTTGAAATAAAATAAACATGAACTGAAATCAAATTAAATATAGAAGAAAACAAACTTTTCTTTTGCCTAGTTACAAAGCCAGCATTTTTCTGTTTAATTTAGTTTACCTTGATCTACTAAAATAAATGAGAACGGAAATTAATAAATAAATAAAAACTGAATTCAAAATGTTAAAAAAGTGAGACATTCTAATATAATTTACTGAATTAAAAAATATATAAATTAAAAATTTAAAAGTATATATCCCATGTACAAAATACAATTATACAAGTTTAAATAAATGAAAGAAAGACAATTCAGTATGCAAATATCAAAGATATTAATATTATAAGATTAGATTGTAAACTAAATGTTGAGTTTTAGTGGCAGGTCAAAAAATTATTATAAAGGCTGAAAGTCTTCTGTTCAGGCTGAATTATTTTTATGGAGAGGAAGAGTAATAATAGAATGAATTAGGGATAGCCATACAGTGCTGCATGATGTGAACACAATGACTAAATCATGAAGTTTACCAGCACAGCAGGACAATATTTACTTGTAGGTCCACATTGATTCATAAAAATATTTAATAATCTGTTTTCAAAAAACATTTCCAATTGCCATCTGGTAGTTAAGCATTACTCTATGTTTATAAACAGCGAGTCATTTGAATAAACTGTCATCATAAGCACATCTGGAAATTACTAATTCCAAAGTATAATGGATGTATTACACAACTGCGAAAGTTTGTATTGAACTTTATGCAAGAACTCTTGAATTAATTTTGTTTAAAGTCCGTGTACAGTCAATATTAAATGTGTTCTGAGTTTGTCACACCACAAGAAAATGTGTTATTAACCACCCAGCCAAAAAATAAGTGATCCTCTGTTCTCAAACGCTGGGGGCGTGTCCTCTCACTGTGCTGAAACCACGCCCACTCACGCCAGTCTCTCTTAATTGTTTTCCTCAAGCAGTTTGATTTGAAATAAGGAGACCAAGCTCAGTTGTTTTGTAAATTATTGCAACCATGTTGCATGACGAAGGCATAGGCCACATCATTCATGCAAATTGCGCCGCAGGATGTCTAATCATGTCTTTGCATTGACTTAACATGTAAATCACTCGCACTTGACAGCCAAACAGCCAATATGCTAATAATATGCATGCTACTTAATAATGAGAACGGACCCTTTTCACAAGACTGTGATGATGTGTTTAACGGTCATCAGCATCGTAAATCTTTTAAAGTTTTTTTTTTTTTTTTTAAATGTATATACATTTATAACACCATTCTTTGCATTATATAACCTTTGCATCAAATTACAAAGAATTTTTTTACACTAATGCAAGAGTGTTTCTAATGCAGCATCTATAAGAGAGATCAATTTGACATCATTTGTTCTTCTGACTGTCGCTATTGGTCTCTTACTATTTTTTTTTTTCTTTCATTCAAAGTCATGAAAACACCATGAGTTTTTTCTTTTTGTTAAATGCAAAAAATGTATTTGAGGTACTATCCCATTCACTGCTCTATGAAGACTGCTGCAGAAAACCCCAGAAACATGAAAAAGGACCATTGGTTACTTAACTAAAGTGTTACCATAACATTATATAACATTTTTACATCATATTATCTAATCTGTCATATTTTGCATTCATCACATTGGATGTCCACATTTAACTTCCATTTACTTGCAGTTTACATTCAATTTCTTTACATATAAATGTCATGAGTATTAATGATGCACTAAGTTATTTATTTATTTATTCCTACATTTATTAATTGATTTATTCCAATCAAATTTCTTTGAAATTATGTCATATGTGTCTAGGAACAGCTATAATCTATCATGTTGCATCACAGCCTTGTAATGTGAACAAGTTTTAATTCTAATGAAGATAAAAAGCAAAACTAAATAAAAATGTCTTAGTGCACCATTTAAGGCATAGTTCACGAAAAATTTAATTCTGTCATAATTTACTCGCCTTATGGTGTTGGTTTAAAATATCCATACACTTTCACATAAAAAATAAAGTCATACAGGTTTGGAGTGATAAAGAATGATGAAATGATGGCAAGAGTTTTCATTTCTGGGTGAGCTGTCACTTGTGAAAAAGAAGTATACTTACTTGTATTGAATATGCAGGCACTATATATAATGTATATATATATATATACTTCCTCATAATGTAATATTAATGAAATTAAGTGTGCTTAAAAGACAGTTTAGTATAAAAGACTATGTAAAGTATAATTTTAAATCTTTATGGCCCGGTTTCACAAACGTGGCTTAGCTTAAGCCAGGACTAGGCATTAAGATATTTAAGCAACTTTTACAAAAATGCCTTATAAGAAAATATTACAGGTGTGCATCTTAACACAAAACAATGAAACTGACATGTTTTAAGATTTGTCAGAGCAAGATATTTTCATTTTGAGACAGCTCAAACATGCAATTTAGTATAGCTTAAGCCTTGTCTGTGAAACTGGGGGTATACAGTATATATTATTTGACGTGTTAATTAATGTTAACTTCATCATTACAAATGTGCTTAAGTCCTACTGAAAGTGCATAAAAAATAACAAAATTCAACTAATTGCATTTAAAATAAATTAAAAACGCTGTAATGCTTATTTAAATAACAATCACTTAAATGTATGTTTCACTTCAGCACGTTCTTTTTGTTTCCATAATTACTCTTTATGTAAAAAAATAAATTGTGCTTCTTTTTCACAAGGAATTTCATTCATTTTAAGGCTCATTCACACCAACACAATTTTTTTATTATTATTATTTTTGTATTTTGTTTTTGCATTTCTATTTAGACAATGCAAAAAAAAAGGAATATTAAAAGGAATTATTGTTGACAGGCCGAATTTAAAAATGAAAATGATCTCTGAGCTTTTTATTTAACCTGCCTTTCTATGTTGAATGGTTTTTCTGTCTGTGCCTTCCTCCTATGCTGATTTGCACCTCTCATTTTTCCCTTTCAGAGATTAAACGTGACAATGAGACACTAACAACCCAAACGCAAGCCCTTCTGCACTAGCAGCTGTCCTGTTCCTGCTCTATCCCAGACTGATCTCTGCTGTAGCTTTCACTGCCATCGCTCGCTGACGTGACTGCCGCCCATGTACTAAACCTCCTGCTGTTCCTCTTGCTTCACTTGCTCTTGAGTTTTCTCCTCCACCTTCCCTTTCTCCCGAAGAAGTTTCCTCTGTCCTGACTTCCGCTGCGTTCTGTAACCGTTCCTCAATCTCCACAGGAGCTCGCTGAACCCATCTCCATCTTCTGCTCCAACGAACAGAGTCTCTCAACTCCTTGCTCACCCATCCCCACCGAACTCCATTACCCAGAATGCCATTCCCCCTCGGGCCCTCAGCATGGCGTGGGAGGGGCCAGACCTGAACAGCCTGCGTCCGGGGCCACGAGCGCGCCTGTCCCTCCAGGAGTCGCCCCAAATCTTCTTCAAGTAAATGCTGACCAATCGTCACCATGGCAAATGAGAAGCGGTGTAACACGGCCTCCGGATATCCCAAAAGATGAAGACATACATGTTACCCAGGTGTGACGATGTACTTGTTATATAACACACACACTCACATTGCAACAAACTATTAACGCTAAAAGCAGGACAGGGACTCGGGATGAATGTTAATCGAGCCCAGTGCACCATGGGATATGTAGTTTTCGCCAAAAAAAAAAACTCTTAAAAATGAAACCAGACACAAAAAGTTGCTGTTACCAATAGTCATTTATTTTGCTGTTATGACAAAAAAAGCGATGTTACAGTTACTATTATAAATCTGTTGTTTTGGGGGGGTTTTAGCCTGTTTATTAATCCTGAATATCATGTACAAAAAGTGAATTTAGTGGAATCAAGCATAAAAACACTTAATGTACAGTCAAAAACTGGAAAATTGTTGTTTAAATAAAATAAAGTATTTATTTTTATTTACAAATACAGATACATAATTAAAAGAGTTTAATATTAAAACAGTAGTTTCCAGTATTGACCTATTCAAACTGATACTGATAAACACAATTATATGCTATATATTGCGGATATTACCAATAAAGCCACTAGAACCCCTGAATACATCAATTCTGGTTTGTTTCATTCGAATTAATCGGGTGTTTTTACATCATTTTTCGGGGGGTCCTGGAGTAACATATTGCTTCTTGGTTGTTCCTTTTCTATTTTGTCAGAATGACTTCTGTATAAATTGACTTGGACTGTGTTTGACCACAACAGGCTTGTACTGATATGTTTCGTATTGCTGTAGAGAGAATGTGTTTTGTGTTATTATATTTCAGTGTAAAACACACTGCCGTTCACCCTGAGGCAGCTCTCTTTTAGGAGCAAAACTCTATTTAGTGGCACTTCTGTTTGCCAGATGCATGTGAACGTACAGTATGACTCTGTATTTCTATAACACTCCAGATTAAGTTAGTATCTTTACAAAATGGTTCAGTTTGTCAACATTAATGAATTCATTATGTAGGCTATCATGTACTTAGGTTGAATAGTAATGTTCCACAATTTAAATTTGTATTAATATACAAACTTTATATATATAATTCATAGTTAATTCAATGAATGTTTTTTTTTAGCATGTAACAAATATATTAGCATATGCAGAAGAACATTCATAAAGACTGTGAGTATATTGTTATATTAGTTAATGATACCTAATGCATTACATAATGTTAATTAATTGAGCCTTAAGTGTTACCAACAAAGCACAGGCATCCACTAAACTCTGTTGAATGGACCCTTTTCACAGACTTTTATTTGATAAACATTGAAAATTCAGCCAAGTTTGTATTATTATTATTATTATTTTAAATCTCTCTCTCTTTAAATTACAATGTACTTTTGTACAAAATGTACATAACACTACTTTATTCCACATTGCCTTGCCATTTACAGTGTAATTGCACATGAGGAATAGATGGCAAATTTGACGTGCAGTATTTCTCTCGTCTGACTCCTGTATCTCTTTATATTTTTATTCTGTTTTGTAAAGTTATTAAAAATGCTACTGAAGCAAATGGTAACACAAATATGTGAAAAGGGTCCATGTGTTAGTATTAGTGCGAATGCAAACAGAGTCAGTGACCCTGATGATAAATACTGTATGTTGTTTAATTGTGGATTCAGACACTGCAACATGTTTTTCATGTGTTATGTATGTAGTTGTCCTTGGCTGGGAAAAAAATATACATTTTTGAAATTAATCAGAATAATGGTTTTGCTTTTCTTTTAGGGTCATGGTTAGACTCAGGGTTGAGATATAATCAAAGCTAAATAAAGTCAATAGATAAGCTTTCCATTGATGTATTTTAGGGGCAATATTTGGCTAAGATCTGGAATCTAAGGGTGCAAAAAAAAAGGCCTTTAAAGTAGTCCAGAAGAAGTTCTTAGCGATGCATATTATTAATCAAAAATTTGGTTTTGATATATTTACACTAGGAAATGTACAAGATATCTTTATGAAACATGATATTTACTTCATATCCTAATGATTTTTGTCATAAAAGAAAAATCTGTTGTTTTGACCCATACAGTGTTATATATACATTGTTTGAGTCCAGGATCTGTTGCAGAAGCATCCAAAATACTCCAAATTATATTGAATATTTCAGTTTTCTGCTAATTGCTATAGATATCTGAGAAGCCTGATATTTGGCATTTATATGATTACAATAATTTTATTTAAAAAATGCATGATAATCATTAAAAACCAGTTTATTGCAACCGTTTCAAACCTTTGCTGTACACCAAAAAGCCATTCATTGGAATCAGTCAGTGCCGAGGCTTGAGTGGGTTGAATCCAAATGACAAGATCATTATAAAAGAAAACGTGGCCTTGGTCTGAGACCCAAATAGCATGCATATACCAATACAAATTCCATCCAGGAAGTCCCAAAGAACTTTGCAGATTCTCTTGCATCAATAAAGTCACATCCATGTAAGCTCGTCTGAATTTCTACCTTGATTATCCTCAATCCTTTTGATAGAATATTTTGTAGACTGATTTGGTCAAAGTTACAATTGTTTGGCCATAAAATTGTATGGTGCTATTTTTATACCACCCCTCATCAGCTCACATTTAATTTTAATAAATTGTCATTAAATATCCAAATAGCATATTATTAAATGGCATATATACCAAAAGAGCATACTTGCATGCTCATATCTTAAGATTTTGTTGCTAAAACTAAGGGAAGTGTGCTCTTATTCATTTCGTGAACAAGTTTTAAGCAGAAACAAAAATCCCAGAGAGCTACTAGTGAAAAAAAATAATGATCTTTGTGAAAAAGCTGATCTTCAGGTCTGTGCAGCTTTCTTGGATGTTCATATAGTGCCCTCTGCTGGATTGCTTTTATTCTATAGTTTCAAGTTAACTATAGATAATGTCTTGCGTGTCACATAGAAACTGGAAAACTACATTAGAACTTTATCACAGCTATACATTATAAAGGCCAAGCTAAATCCATTCTGAAAGTAAAAGAGTGGGTTTGACTATGTAATTGATAAATGGTAGAAGTTTATTAGATTCGTACTATTATATTAATGCTGGCAAAAGAGCTCCTGTGTGCCTGTATTGAATAAATCCTGTGTTAATATCCATGAATATTAGTCATACAAAGGCTCTGAGGTGATGACTGAATTTTGGGCTGTTCATGGGGTTGCTGCCCAGCTCTAACCCTGTGATGACACGAAAGCTTTATGTGTTGTGGAAGGTGCAAATATTTCCCTTGTCAAATGAAGTATACTTTAGAATATTGAAAAAGAGTACACAGAGATAATATAATTTAAAAAATATATATATTTGTCATATGAGAAGGCAGTTCCGGTAGGTTACAACATCTGCGTTGTGTGATTAGTGACGAAAACGCCGGTCAGGAATCAGAAGCACAAAACAAGGATTTGTAAAGAAAAATGTTGGAGGATTTTGATACAAGCCAAGGGTAGACTGGTTTTTCTTTGTTCAAGTAAGAAGAAAGTCCAACACAATCTCGCGAACAATTCGTAAGTATTCGTACGGGGTGACAAATTCGTATGACCTCGTATGATTAGTCTAAACCCCAGTGACGTGTAGGTGTAGGGGCGGGGTTAGGTGTAGGTCATTCGTACAAATTCATACGATTTAGCAAAAAATGTATGAATTTGTAAGTGTAAGGTAAAATATGTACGAATTGCCGCGAGACTGGGCTGGAAAGTCAAATATACCTAATATGGCTTGATGGTGACTAACCATTTAAATATGTTCAGAAACGTATAAAAGTTAAGTGGATTTTCATTTCAATAATATATTATTTGCAAGTGCAGTTATTATTATTATTTTAACACCATATGTACATATTTATTACAATCAAGTGCACTTCTTTTTCCACAAGGGTTATATTATTTGTTCAAGACTGAGAATTATATCATTATTTACTCATCCTCACCTGGAGTCTCATAAGGCTGTTGAACATCTTTTGCTCAAGCGATGCCAGGTTTTAATACGCAGAACAGATGCCTCATAGTTTTGAAATTCGCTATTATGGGAAAAACTAATATTGTTTATCTCCTTCATGATAAATTGCTTGCGTTTTTCCTCATTTGTTTTGCAAGACGCCTGGGATAAAGGCATCTGCTTAGTCAGTGCTTCTAGGCCTCGGTCTTGGAATCCAGCACTGCACACTTTAGATATTATTTAATACACCCGATTTATATCATCAGATGCTTTAAAACCACTGTGCAAAAATGATTAAATGCACAGTGTTTCAGAAAGGGGAGATTTGGAATGAACTATTTCTTTAATATCTTTATATGCCTTTATAAAGCGCAGTTTCACAGTGCATTTTTCTTTATGCCTGAAAAGAGGTAAAAGCCCAATCATTTGTTTAACACTCTAGCAGTGCCAACGACTTGACAAAAGAGTGATAGCCATCTAAGAACAACTGCAACTAAGGGAGTTACTACAGTTCAGTTTAGAGAGGATGATGGATCAGGATCTCACTGAACCTTGACTTCATCACTAATTCTCACAGCTCATTCAAAGGTCTGCGCAGCTGGTTATGGATAATCGGGACCACCAGTGCATTCTGGTAAAAATGGTGATTAAAATAAGAAGTCTGAAAGATTTGTTCCAGAAAATTTGACTCACAGTTGGTTTACTTCTCTTCACTTGACTTTGCTTCTGTTTACTTAACTTCACTTCCAGCTGAAATAAGCATTAGCATGTTGCTAAGCTAATAACAACCACCACAAACAAACAGCAGAAACTCTCTTCATTACCCCATTTACCATCTGCCCCATTTTTTTCACTGAACTTGAGTATTTGAAACATTTTGGAGTATTTGAAACAGAGCTATTAGATAGAGACATAATTAGACATAGCATATGAAAAATAACTGTTTAAATTTAATCTTCAGATTCAACAGATGAACTCGTCATTGCCTGTGATTCAGGAGACAACCAGAGGTTTGAGGGTTGAATGGATGGATATTTTTATTGCCTTTATGAAAATTTACCATGGTAAAATGCAGTAACCATGTTAGTTTGCGTATTGATTACCATTTATATAACCACAGTTTTACTACAATGATCATGGTTTAGCAATGGCTGGTGTAGCAAAACCTGGTATAGTTAATTTATAAAAGTTAATAGTTAAAATGAGTATGTTAATTTTGTCAAGCCAACATAATTATTGAATTCGATTTTATGAAAGGGATTTTTTTTTCCACTTATGTCCCTATTTGACTTGAAATTGATTCATTGTAGTACTAAAACATTGCAAAAGCAAATGACGTGCCATAATTAAGAGTTGCTTGAGTGAAAAATGCTCTCTGATGTGAAAAAGTGACTCACTTGTCCTGGGGATTGTTTCAGGAAACTCTGGGAGGAGGTAGCTAGCTTTCCCGGAATGCTGCTGTCTATCTGACATGAACCCAGCTTCAAAAAGAAGCGGTTGCAGTTACAGCAGCTGAAACATGCCATGGCCACGCAAAACAGCATGTCAAACACATCTGCGTTAAGCTATAGTTTTGAGTACTGATTCATGTTGCTGCTGAACTTTTCCTGGACGCAGTGTGTGTGTGAGAGTCCACAGATGTTTGAGTCAGTGTGTTTATTTGTGTGACACTGCCAACTTTTTACTCTGCTCTTTATGATAAAAGTTTTGAAAACCTACTGCTCTGGGATGAATCAACACAATGTGCAGCTGTGATATGTCCTGGAGATTCAAAGGAAGTAGTGTGTCATTTAGAAAAGTGCCTATAATTTTTATTTGTAGCTGCACCTGTTTTTTTTCTATGTATTAACTTTAGACTTTTGTTTGTCTTGTGTGAATCTTGACTAATTGGGTGTTTTGTTTTGTTTTTAAGATAAAATCATACTAACTACAACACAGTAAAGACATTTATAATGTAACAAACTAAATTTCTTTTACCAAACAAATGCTGTTCTTTCAAACATGTTGTTCTCATTCATCAAAGATGAAAAAAAAAAAACTATTATGGTTCCACAAATCTGTGAAGCAACACAGCCATGTTCAACATCTATGATATAAGATGTAGCGGCGCTGTAATGTTTTGTGAAAAGCGTTGTTCCTGGATCTGATACAATTAGATGATATCATAAAATCATTCCCACCCCTGATTTCCTTTTAAAGTACACCCTTAGTGATGTGATGCTGGTAACAGCAACTTCAACAAACACAGGCTTTCGCAGGGTGCCACCAATAAGAACGATGCACAAGAAATATCCTTAACTTAAAGAGCCAAGTGTGTTTCAGCATGTGTAGCTGAACAGAAACTTTTTTTTGTGTGGAAGTAAGTTAGACTATTTCCAGTGAATGGGTTCACAATAATGTTCTTCATAATGTGTAGTTAAGCTGCAGAATCAGAAACAGGGAAACATTACTAAAACTGCAAATTAATAAACATAGGGTAAGTAGCCACATCCCCTTTTAGCGATGTGCTTGTTCCCTGCTAACAGGGAACATTTTTGTAACTTTGGCTAACGTTATCTAAAGGTTCTCTCTACTGTTTTTGCATAACATTAGTAGAACATTTCCTTAATATTATCTGCAATGGATAAATGTTCTAAAAATGCTAGGATAAAAACATTATCATTGTGTTATTGGTGGAACGTTTAAAAAATGTTAGCATTAGTAACGTTACCATTAAATTGATAATTAAACATTCTAAAAACGTCAGGATAAAAACATTACCATTGAGTTGTTAATGGAACATTTTAAAAATGTTAGGATAAAAACATTATCATTGCATTGTTAGTGTAATGTTCTAAAAATGTTTTAATAACGTTCTTATAACCAAATACGAACATTAATACAACGTCTAAAAAACTGGACATTTTAAACATTCTAAGAACGTTTTTTTAAGAATGTTTAAACAACATTTTTATAACGTTAGGAAAACGTTCTTAGAACATTAATATAATGGTGAATGGAAAGTTTTTATAATGTTTTAAATAATATTCTTAGAACATTAATATAACAAGAGACTAAAACGTTTTTAAAATGCTTATAAAAATCTTATAAACAAACAACAACGTTAATACAACAATTAAAAAACTTGATGTTTTGAATGTTAAGAACATTTTTATAACTTAATGGGAAAGTTATGGGAATGCTTTTTATAACGTAAAATTGTTCGCTGGGTTGTCTTCTGTTTGTATTTCAACAGAGAAGGTGAGATTGTACAAATTTATGAATGAACTGCTCGTTTTAAAATCCCTATCTACTGACATTTATGACGTCAGCTTCAAACATTACAATAAATCCACTTCCCAAGCTATCAATTTTGCATTTTAAAAACGTTCCCATTAAGTTACAAAAACATTATTGTTTGAACGAATGTTCAAAACATCCAGTTTTTTAGACTCTGTGTTAACATTCTTGTTTGGTTATAAGAACATTACTCAAAATGTTCTTAGAACTTTTTAGTTTCCTGTTATATTAATGTTCTAAGAACGTAATTTAAAACATTTTTAAAATGTTCCGTTCACATTATGTTAATGTTCTAAGAACGTTTTCCTGACGTTCCCATTAAGTTCTTAGAATGTTCAAAATGACCAATTTTTTAAATGTTGTATTAACATTTTGCTTAAAGGAACACTCCACTTTTTTTGGAAATAGGCTCATTTTCCAACATCCCTAGAGTAATACAGATGTGTTTT
>JAUMHR010000062.1:4781947-4793737 GCA_032361145.1 Enteromius fasciolatus | reverse complement strand
TTTATGCTAAGCTATGCTAATTTTGGGACCACCAGACCCAGCGATCGGCTGAATGGATTCAAAAACGGTAAAACACACCTGTATTACTCTAGGGATGTTGGAAAATGAGCCCATTTACAAAAAAATTGGAGTGTTCCTTTAAGAACGTCATTCAAAATGTTTTTAGAATGCTTTAATCTCTTGTTATATTGATGCTCTAAGAATGTTATTTAAAACGTTTCACTAGCCCCACAATGATAATATTCTATGCTAAAGTTTTAAAACATTTATCAGTTGTAGATAATAAGGAAACATTCTACGTTTTTTTTTTTTACTTTGAGAGAACCTTTAGACAACGTTAGCCAAAGTTACGAGAACGTTCCCTGTTACCCTGTTCCTCTACAACAGTGAAGCTTTAAAGTTCAAAGACAATATCTTAAAGACACTTGTTTCTCTTTCTCTGATGCGAAAGGCCTACAAGTTTATATTTACAGCTTATGATGCTGTTATTTCAAGCATTGTGACATGAGCTGTTTTTCCCAAATATCAACACTGTTTTATTCAACAGTTCCTACAGGTAGGCTATAGTACTTAAAAAAGGCATTTCAGCCATTGATTTTTTCTTCTTTTATAGACATTTCAAATTGAGATGAACTGAGCTTAAACATAAGAAAAGTTTACCCCCAGTTTCACAGACAATGCTTAAGTTAGTCCCAGACTAAATTGCATGTTTGAGCTGTCTCAAAATCAAAATATCTTGCTCTGACAAATCTTAAAACATGTCAGTGTCATTGTTCTGTGTTAAGATGCATACCTGTAATATTTTCGTATAAGGAATTTTTGTAAAAGTTTCTTAAATATCTTAATTTTTTAAACCGGGCCTTAGAGTTACAGAATTCAGAATGTAATGCAAACTGCTAAACAAAACATTGCAAATCATTAAGTCTTAGCATGTAGTAGCCTTAGTAAAAACCTCTAATCTTTTCACATTCATCTCATATTTTGGCCTTGTACAGAAGTCATGGTTTTTAAATTCCTGAATATTAAGATTAGTGCTGTCAAACAATTAATCGCGATTAATTGCATTCAAAATAAAAAAAAATATTTACATAATATATGTACTGTGTATAATTATTAAGTATATATAAATACAAACACATACATGTATATATTTAATTAAAATATATTATGTTTATATATTAAATATATTTAGATATCAAATATAAGAAAATAAATATACAAATGCATTTACATGTAAATACTTTCAAAATATATACTGTACGTGTATGTTTTAATATCAACATAATAAACACAGCATAAACACATGTACTATGTAAGGTAAAACTTTTATTTTGGATGCGATTAATCATTTGACAGCACTAATTGAGATATTTGTGAGGCAAAATTATTGAGAAAATCAACATGTTGCCTAGGATCAGTGAGCATGAAGAGATCCACTCCCATAATGCTGGAGCAACTCCCTTTAGAGAGATGCATGGGAGGACAGCTTGGACCCGCAACTCTGTGACTCAAGCACATCTAAAAATTCTTCAAGTACTACATCTGACCACAAGTTTATGAGCTTGGATCAGTGTTTGCCTTTTGGATTTACTTTTTAATGTATTTTTAGTAAGTCAATTATTAAGCACTTCAAAGTATGCACAGCATAGTAGACGACTTAAACTTGAATGTAACTCCAGTTATCTCCACAATGACTCTAGCTATCTTATAGATTTATTTAAGCAGACTGGAAAATTAAAAGCTTAATTAAAAGACGGCAAACATTAATATGTATTATATGTATATTATGTTTGGAGTATTTTTTGATTTAAATGTTACCATTGTCAGTTGTTCCGTTTTTTATTATTATTTATTTATATTTCAGTCTAGTATGCTTTATATAATCCATCTAAAAGTCATCAGTCTGGGACAAAACTTTTATAGTTTTTTTATGTTTTTTTCTAAAACGTATAACTTACAATACACTTTAATGCAAATACAAATTTAACTTTTTTTATCACGTAGTGTTTTTGTTTTTCTGTTTGTTTATTTGTTTTTTGTTGTTGTTGTTTTTTTTTTAACATTTTATGTATATCGGTGTAGGGGATTTGTAAGTACAAAATTTAAACACATGCTCAAGGCATGGTATTTATTGTTTACCCTTGCGTCCTGTCCCACCCACATAGTTGACGTCATGCTTATCCATCCAATCGGCGTTGCTGTTTATACTCCATAAGCTTTATAAAGTCTGTCGCTGGAGCGCAAGACAACGGGCGTTTGACAGCACAACAAACTCTGTGAAGTTTACGTGCAGTATATTTTTATTTGTCCGGTGACGTATTCTTCAACTTAGTTACTTGAAGAGATTCTAGCTAAGGTTACATAAAAAAGTTTATTACAGATCAATATTAAAATGCATCTGTGGGTTCTCTGCGCGTCTGTTCTGATGCCTCTGCTGTGCGATGCACGGATCTCTAAGCGTTATGTGATCGGCTGTCCAGAGCGCTGCGATAAGAGTCTGTGTCCGCCCATACCGGCCGACTGTCTGGCCGGAGACATCCTAGACCAGTGCAACTGCTGTCCGTTGTGCGCGGCCGGCGAGGATGAGCCCTGCGGCGGTACAGGGAAACTGGGAGACCCGGAGTGTGGAGAGGGTCTGGAGTGCGCTTTCTCTGAGGGGGTGGGTTCCACAACTACCGTGAGGAGGAGAGGAAAGACCGGCGTGTGCGTTTGTAAGAGCCTCGAGCCCGTCTGCGGTAGTGATGGGGTGTCCTACAGGAACATCTGCGAACTCAAGAGAGTCAGTAACCGGGCACAGAAACTCCAGCAGCCACCCATCATCTTCATCCAGAGAGGAGCCTGCGGGAAAGGTAAGACTGGTGCTCCAAGCTTGCTGCCTACACTCTTATAAACCACAGTTCTTTATCTATAGTTCCACGAGGAACTTTCATAGTGCAAAAAAGTTTGTTTATTTATTTAGTGTTCTTTAAATCAATGGCTCTTTGTGGAAAAATTACAAACCTAGTAAGCTGCCCACAACATTTTAGAGCATCATGTCAAAACATAGTGAGCTTAAAACTCCTAATTCGCACCCAAGCTTGATCTGTCAACATTGTGAATTTCACTCCTAAAAACAGCTTCATTCTTGGGTTTATGTATGGCTTTTAAAAGATCAGCATGCTGGTTTCTGGGATCTTCAGAGTTCCGACAGACAATCCTAAAAGAAACAAGAGAATAAAAAGTTACTTTTTTAAAAGTTTAAAGTTTTTCCTTTTATATATCACTATGGGTTATATTTGGTTTAATGATGCTGAAAAAACAAAACTATAACATCAAAAAGCCCAAGAATGAATTCAAACACTCCAATATACTACAATGCCTCACATACCCTGCTTCTTTTTATCCAAACTCTTGTCTTATAATGCCTCAGTATTTTCTTTATGTGCTCTCTGATCTATTATAATATGCTAATAAATTTAAATAACATTGAAGGTTGACATTTCCTCCAATTAATTTGAAAATGGTTGAGTTTTACATTCCTCTAACCAAAATATTCAAAGATGGCAGAATGCTTAGCATCTGATATTGCGTGATTTAAACTGGCTCCTTTTCAAGACAGTAAACACAGAAGCTTATTAGATGTTGCCAGTTCGTCTGCAACCCCGTTACCGGGATTTATGCTTGGCACTGGAAACAAACTGGAAAAAGGTGCAAAAACAAATCACAGCAGATAACCACATGCCTGCGCCCTTCCCTGCAAGAGGAGTCAGCTGTAGTTCATCCAGATTCTCTTGGAATTGCAAAAGGAAAATTAGATTCCAAAAAAGTTTGAGTTTCAAGAGAGACAGTGCGGTCTCCATAAATCCAGTGCATCAAAGTGTTCGGGCCCATCAGGAGGTGCTCATTAAATTAAATGAAGATATTTCAATCACTAAGTGTTTCTGAAAAGGTTGTTCTCTCCCATATAGTTATGCACAACGCAAAAATGCTACCAAACGCAGATTTTTAAACATACTATAATTTAACCATTTTAGTCAATTTCTAAAGGATCTGATCCATAAAATCCGTTCTGAGCTTGTGAAAAGAGCCATGTAAGTTTGAAGTCAAGCAGAAACATGGAAAGTTAGATTTCGCACTGCACAATTTTAATTGGTCAGTTGTTGAAGTGTTTCAACAGTGGGTTTTGAAACAGAACCACTGAACAAAATCTGATGTGATTAATTAGGTGTTACCAGGCCTTTATGTCATTGTACATAATGATTTCCAAATCAAGCCTGGCATTGTCTGCACAAATCCACGTAACCCGGCTTTCTGCGTATTCCTTTTGGCTCATTAAGCTATCACCTCACTTCTGTTCCGGTCACCGTTGGACTGGCCAAAAATAGCACTTTAGTGTTTGTGCAGCCAAGTTGTGCTGAAAAGTTCATCTGAGATCTACAGCCAAGACTCTGTTTCTACTCAGTCAAGTCATCTCCCATCACATGATGTAATCTACATCTGGAGTTCTTAAGGGTGGACATTATCTAAACCTATTCTCTGAGGATCTAGATCTAGGTCAAATTTTACAGTCTTGGAGCTGTTTTTCCTTACAGACATATTCAGGAGATCCTCATTAGAAACATTTGGCCTTGTAGACTTTACACACTGTCAGTGTTCATCAATAATATACAGATGTTTTTTTTTTTTTAATGAACAAACATAATTTTCTTTTATTATTATATTTATGGGCATTTTCAGCCTTTATTGGAGAGGACAGTAGAGAGCTGACAGGAAAGCATTGGGTGGAGAGAGAGAGTGGGGCAGGATTGGCAAGGACCTCGAGACAGGAATCGAACTTGGGTTGCCGCAAACGCAGCTGCGCTTTATGTTTCACACAAACCACTAGGCTATTGGCACCAAATATCATTTTTTCAGACATTAAAATATGAAAATTATTTTTCTTAATTTTATTTTGTGATGGAAATATATTTAGTGTTAAAGTAAATGAAGATGACATAAAATGAAAAAAAAATCCATTGTCTTTATATGTGACCCTGGACAAAAGTGTCCAGGTGTCCAAGTAAGTGTTCATTTTCGGAAATTAAGATTTATACATGATCTGAAAACTGAATAAATAAGCTTCCCATTGATGTAGGATTTGGATGGATAATCGAAAATCTGGAATCTGAGGGTACAGAAAAATCTAAATGCTGAGAAAATCACTTTTAAAGTTGTCCAAATGAAAATCTTATTAATGCATTTTACTAATAAAAAATTACATTTTAATATATTTTCGGTAAGAAATTGACTAAATACCTTCATGGAACATGATCTTTACTTACTATCCTAAGAATGTTTGGCAAAAAAACAAACAAAAAAAAAAACAGTAATTTTGCCCCATGCAATGTATTTTTGGTTATTGCTACAAATATACCCCAGCAACTTAAGACTGGTTTTGTGGTCCAGGGTCACATATAACAAAGGGAAAATGTCCCAGTTTTTTTAACAAAGTGTTAAGGAAACACCCTTATATGTTGACAATGCCCCTGTGATGAGAGGTCTAGGGGTCTTAAACACTTACATTGTTGTACTCCCAAACAATCCATGAAGGGCATATGTGTGATATCATTGAAATTCCCCAAACTGAGGGCATTTGGCCTTAATTGCTCACAGATGTCAGTTTCTGACTTATTTGGTGATTTATTGGGCAAGAGAATCAGTGGTGTAGATTTTTAACAACTACAGATTTTACTGCAGAAATGACAGCATAAAGAGTGTCTGTGTCAAACATAAGCTCAAGAAGTAAGGGTGTTACTGTATGCTGCAGTAAAGCCAGCACACGCTCTCTTTGGTTTGCCCCAAGTGCTGAGTTTGCATCAGAGGAGGAAATGCATACCACAAACCAATCTCAGCCGGTGGTATGGAGAGTATAAGAACTGTGAGGGAAGGTTAAGAATCTTATGTCAACACCGCAGTTCTGAGTTCAAGCAAAATGCCACAAAGGTATGCGTTAGGCATGCATTACCCAATTGACAGAGACTACTGATCCAAGACTTACGGTTGCCAGATATTACATAACTAATGGATATAATTTGAATGCAGCAAGATTACATTTATGGATTTTTTTTGCCTTTGTTGTGAAAGGACAGTGTAGAGGAGACTGGAAGGAATTGGGAAAGATCCTTGAAGCGGGATTCAAACTTGAAACACAACCACTGACCAAGTATATGCTCTTACTACACTTGTGTCAATGGTTAGTGATTTGAACAGTAACTAATTTTTGGCATGTGACTCTTCCCACATGTTCATAATATACATGAAAGATACCTCAGATAATTTTTTGGGGGAGAGGTGCACATTTCTGAAAGACTGGATGGTTCAAGCTTTTGCATGATAAAATGAGATCATTTTTTTAGATTTGTTTATATAAAAAATAAAATACAATTAAAAAGAAAAGAAAAGAGTAATTCATAAAATTTATTTTTTATACCCCTACCCCTAGCATCCATGTAGACTCATATTTGTAACATATAATGAAAGCTATACTTCATTTATAAATCATTTACTTACAATCTTAATGTTCAACATGGTGCTCTTTAAGGATGAAAAAAATCATGTGGCTACTGCTAATGCTACTGTTACTGTAAGAAATTGTTTTTCTGTTTAAGTCAATTAGATGTGGCCTACTAATAGCACACAAATGACATTACGTCACAACTGTCTCTTAAGTCTATTTGCAAGCCTTCCTGCTATTGCTGACACAGCCAACGATGACACAATGTACTGTAGTTCACTTGAGGCTAATGAAATCTGTTTGCATTACGACAGTTTTCCCATTCATAAAAAGAACTGGCCCAGATTTCACCTGGAATATCTGATTTTCCACATGATTCATAACCTTCTAGCTGTAATCCAAAACTTTTTTTTTTAGTCTGGTGGCCATGATACTAATCCTTATATGACAAGCAATACATAGTAACATAACCGAATTGATATAAAGAGCCGAATGGAATTAGTTTCTAAATTTAGAATAAATATTTGTGCCAGGATACTAGATCTTTGTTCACAACAAGACAAGGACAACACAACAGGACAAGTCTGTAAATATTATGATGTCATATCAGCCTCTTGCATAATTTACAAACACACAAACTGCACTTTGCATACCAACACTATTAAACATTAATAAAAAAAAATAAAACATGCCGGTACACGTGACAAAAAAACAAGCCTGACGAAGAAACAAGGGGCAACTTTATTGCAGTGCTGTCTTTAACATATTGCTTTTAATAAGCACTTCTTATCGTCTTACCGTCTTTCGGATGAGACGTTAAACCAAGGTCCTGACTCTCTGTGGTCATTAAAAATCCCATGACACTAATCGTAAAGAGCAGGGGTGTAACCCCGGTGTCCTGGCTAAATTCCCACTTGCCCTTGTCTATCACTGACGCCGTTGTCCTGTGGCTGCCGAGGCATCATCCAGGTGGATGCTGCACACTGGTGGTGGTGGTGGTGGTTGAGGACAGACCCCCTTCCCCTACATAATTGTAAAGCACTTTGGGTGTATGGCCATACATGATAAAGCGCTATATAAAAACTGCATCATTCATTCATTCATTCATTCACTTTCACTCACTGAAGCAGGTACTGTAAATTACCTTAAAATTGCCAGACTTTTCTGGTAAATGTACCGCATCTGTATCACATCAACGGCTTCCTTTTTTGAATGTTAAAATTCACACATCAGTATCAAAATGTCACTAATCTTTGAGGAAACTGTGATTATTAAAGAACCAAGATGATGTACAGTATCCAAAGATGTCCACCTGGCGCACATTTACATTAGTTGTGTATCAAATGAGGCAGTATATACACACTTATAGACTATCAACTTTTGCACTATATACTGAACCGTGTAGCGTATGAATTATTTAAGTTATTTTATCATTTAGAATCCGAGTCGGATAGCTCCTCCCCCTTCACGATATAAATAAATCTGCTACAGTTGAGTGCATGAAGTGTCCAACATTCAGTTTTTAAGTGCATCATCCAGATATAACCTTTTTCATCCAGATATAACTTTTTCATATTGGAATTTTTTAGTGTAAAAACACTACTCTTACTGTGTATACTATATATTACAATATACTATAGTAATACTACTCTATACTATATAGTTATACTAGCAAAGAATAGCGCATAAGGACGCAATTTGGGACGCACTTATGGAAAAATGATTAAAAAGCATTTGAGAATTTTAATGAATGCTGAAATGAATGCAATTCGCAGTAAAATACCAACAAATATTATTCGCCTAGGCTCTGACTTTGATCATTTATTTATGAAATATTTGTTTGGGATAATAAAGGTTCTGAATGGACAGTAAAAGCATGCAACAGATGCAGCTCCACTCTAACAAAAGGAGAAGTAATAATTTGTAGACTTGGTGCCATTTGATGAAGAGTTGTGTGTTATTTTGAAATGATATAAACATTTCGTTTGTGTACAACTGTTTTAATAGAGTATTGAGAAAGGAGTCTCTTATAATCAAGGAAGATTTGGGAGATCAGGAGGTATTTATTTCTGATGGTTGAGTAGGTTTTAAACAGCATTTGACTGAATCCATAAACCTTATTCAAATAGGTCAGTACTTCCACTGCAGACTGAAGATGGTAATAGAACAATTACAATTATTATTAGTCTAATATGCAATAATAATGCAGTTCCACTAAAACTGGACAAAGAGTAATATTAACACATTTAATGCTGCCTTCAAGCGCACATGGAACACGTGTATCTGAACGTTAGATGAACATTATTTATTGCAACATATCACTATCCAACACAGTCTCATGACCAATTCGTATGTATTCGTACGTTTTGTATGATTTGTCTAAACTCCAATGATGGGTAGGATTAGGGGTGGGGTGAGGTGTAGGTCATTTGTACAAATTCATACAAATTGGCAACTCGTAAAATATGTACAGTTTAGTAAAAAAAAAAGGGGTGAGGTCATATGAATTTGTACAAATTCGCCACCTTGTAAAATGTATACGAATTGCTGTGAGATTGGGCTATTTACACACGGCATCATAATTGTTTTTGTAGTGAAAAATATTGACCTGCTCACTGATGAGTCAAAAGTTTGTAATAATTAGTCATTTTTTGTGACTTATGCTTACCAAGGCTGCATATTTGATCAAAATTAGTGTAAAAACATAACAACATAAAATACATAATTATACTGTATTGTTCATTTTATACGAAAATTTACCCAACTAGGGGTTCACTCGGTTTTTGATCAAAGCAAATCTGTCAAAAACACTAAAGGCTTTTTATGAAATGTTATGAAAGCGGTGACATTTTCTTTTCAGTTTGTTAAAATTTCACTTGCATGAAGCAGATGTCCATGTGGCCATTTTCTGACCTTTCCACATGTCCCTGGAGTCTATAGAATCATTATTTGTACTTTTCACATAAAACATGACTCGTATGTGGGTTGCACAAATGTGTTAGATTTTGTGCCAGCTATGACATAACAAATGAAATGTTCTCTCGCTTTAAACGTGCTAAACCCTCTACAGATGTGCAGCCATATTGTGAAGGAGGGAAAAACAATTCCATTATCAAGATTCCAGAGTCATGATGGGATATGCTAGAGGGAATGGCAATCAGTTATATAAGCCTACAAATATGTTTTTACCAGCTTGTTTTTACTATAGTAAAATGTAATTCCAATTCACAACCAATTTTCATTTAGAAACTTAGGATTTTTTACATTTCCCATGAATTTCGCATCTGGTTTTATTCATTATAGCAAAAAACAAAACAAAATAAAAACAGCAGGGTATAGATGATTTGTTAGTTTCACACTCATATTGTTGGTGGTATTTGGTTTGGCAATTGTGCAGTTATTCTTTACCCATCTGTGTTACATTATCTTTTTTTACAACCCAAATAGTCAAGCATTCACTATGCAGCAAACCAAAAAGCCATAAAAGTTTTGGTGTTTTGGGTCAAGGTGCTGTTTATCACTGGGGTTTTCAAACAGTGGATACACAGAGCTGTACACAGACCCTTAGGGAAGAAACAACTAGCACGCTACAGTACCTAACACGGACAAGGTTGCAGTGCAGATGTGCTTGCTTGCAGATGTTGTGAAAGAAGGGTTATACAAGGTAAAAAATAGTGTTACATGTGCAAAGTTATAAAAGGTTTTGACTCTGATCCAAGTTTTATAAGCACTTTCTGTTTTTTTTAGACAAGCTGATCCCTGTTTCTCAAATACTCACATTTGCCTCCTTCATTTTGCGATTTTATAAGCAAGATTAAGTCTGCTGGTATGGAACAGTTTTAACGAAGAAATTTCTCCAGAATAGATGCTTGGCCCTGTTTGAGCAATTATGAAATTCTGTGGTTGAATATTTTTGTATAATAACACTAAAAACTTGTCTTGTTTATCATGTCTTGTTTATTATGTTTGTCATGTTTTTCGCAGCACACTGATCTCTCATTTCAATTAAATAATAAAGCAATTTCTATTCAAATCAAAATTTCATGATCATTTAGGTAAGTGCTCTACATGTTATATTGGTAAATTATCGTGTTAAAAAATAAAGAAAGAAAACAGCAGCTCTGGTTGCCAGAAAATCACAGTAAAACATACAATATCAAGATTATTGGTATTACAAGATGCTTGAATGTTCAATTGCTCATTAGGTAATATAATGTAATAATTAGCCTAATAATTGAATGGTTAATAGGTTTTATTTCCAAAAATCATAAAATAACCAGTGTGTAAAAGTAGATGAACTACTGTTTGTTAGGTGAACACTAAAAGAAAAGCAATGAGTTAAAACATGTTTCACTATGCTAGTTATTATTATTATATCTGGATGTTAAAAAATAGCTAAATTCCATACCATGTTCCTGCGAGGTCAATAGACAGATTACAGTAGGAAAATAGTAGCAGACCCTACTTTAAGAGACATGGATGAAATTAGTAAAAAATTATAAGTAAATTATTAAAATAAAGAAGCTTGTTAACATTAGCATCGAGGACCCTTGTTGTACAACTTCACTGACACTCAGTCCGTAACCCTGAAACAAATAACGATATACAATTAGAATTATCTGCACTCTATAATTTGGTTTAATTTTATACAGTTTATTTGCTGTAACATATTGGTTTAATTGTACTCTTTTTTTTTTTTTTTTTTGCCATGTGTTCTCCAGGCCATGAGGATAATCCAGATAGCCTCCGGCACAGATATAACTTCATCGCTGATGTGGTGGAGAAGATTGCTCCAGCTGTGGTTCACATTGAGCTCTTCCGCAAGTATGTATCCTGAATCACACACTCCATCAATCAGCGATCTCATGTCTCAGAGAGGACGTCTTCATCAACACTATCTTTGATGCATGTTGGTATCTATAGTTCCATGAAAAACAATCAGCATCAGTGGAAACTTTACATTGCACAAAAAGTTCTTTAAAATGTATTTTTAGATTATTAAAATGTTATTCAAACAAGAAAATTAAAGTTTCCTTTAGAAATGGGTTATTTGAAAGGTTCTTTGCGGAGCCGAAAATGGATCTTCTATGATATCTCTGTAAAAACACCCATTTGGAACATTTATTTTTGAAACTTCTCATAGTCTTTCACTGGCATATTCACCGGGCAAAAACATATATTGCCTTTTGTTTTGTCTTCTATTTGCCCTCTATCATCAATATGAGTTGAATTTTTTCTTCCGATTGCATCCATATTGGCCCTAAATCAATATTCTTATCAGATTATTATTTCTCTCTAATTTTTGGCTCTATACCCTC
>JAUMHR010000062.1:4767073-4781847 GCA_032361145.1 Enteromius fasciolatus | reverse complement strand
GTCCGGTCCCTGTATGACCAGAGCAGGAGCTTGGTTCGCATTGCCGGCAGTAAGTCAGACTTGTTCCCAGTGCGTGTCGGACTTTGGCAGGGCTGCCCTTTGTCACCAGTCCTGTTCATTATTTTTATGGACGGGATTTCTAGGCACAGTCAGGAGCAGGAGGGCGTCCGGTTTGGGGACCACAGGATCTCATCTCTGCTTTTTGCAGATGATGTTGTCCTGTTGGCTTCTTCGAACCAGGGCCTACAGCGGACACTGGGGCAGTTTACAGCTGAGTGTGAAGCGGCTGGGATGAGAATCAGCAACTCCAAATCTGAGGCCATGGTTCTCACCGGGAAAAGGGTGACCTGTCCCCTTCAGGTTGGTGGGGAGTTCCTGCCTAAGGTGGAGGGGTTTAAATATCTTGGGGTCTTGTTCACAAGTGAGAGAAGGATGGAACGGGAGATCGACAGACAGATCGGTGCAGCTCCTGCAGTGATGCAGTAGATGTACCGGTCTGTCGTGGTGAAGAAGGAGCTGAACTGCAAGGCGAAGCTCTTGATATACCGGTCGATCGATTTTCCTACTCTCAGCTATGGTCATGAGCTTTGGGTTATGACCGAAAGAACGAGATCCCGGATACAGGCGGCCGAAATGAGTTTCCTCCGCAGGGTGGCTGAGTTCTCCCTTAGAGATAGGGTGAGGAGTTTGGTCACTCGGGAGGAGCTCAATGTAGATCCAGTGCTCCTCCACATGGAGAGAGGCCAGCTGAGGTGGCTCGGGCAACTGTTCAGGATGCCTCCTGGACACCTCCCTGGGCATGTTCCACTGGGAGGAGGCCCCGGGGACGACCTACAGTCTCTCGGCTGGCCTGGGAACGCCTCGGAAGAGATGGAAGAAGTGTCTGAGGAGATGGAAGTCTGGGCTTCCCTTCTTAGACTGCTGCCCCCGCAACCCGGTCCCGGATAAGCGGAAGAAGATGGATGCATGGATTTTTGGAGATGGTTGAGATATTATGAGTGTAATCTATGATTAATTGACAACGATGTTCTTCCAGGAACATGCTCCTAATGTATAAATCATGTTGTCTGCACATTATAAACTTGAATGTAGATGGAATATATCTCTAAAATAATAATCACAATACCATTATCATTGCATAAGACACATTTTGTGGAATGTAGAAGATAGCCAACCTCAATTTTAGACTGTTGAAATTTAGCACTGCGGTAAAACAAATTCTGGAGAACAACTGTCATGTTTTCCACAAATCCCTTGTCAGAAGATATTCCTCCTAGGTGTCAAATCTTACTGGAAAATGCACTGCAGTAAAACAAATTCTGGAGAACAACTGTCATGTTTTCCACAAATCCCTTGTCAGAAGATATTCCTCCTAGGTGTCAAATCTTCCTGGAAAATATGGTCAAATAAAGAATGTTGAGCAACCATCATTCTTTGCCGTTCGACTGTGGAAAGTTTTGTTACAATATTTTGAAAAGGTTGCTCCTTCATGACGTTCTTAATTTTTTCTTCTTAGAATGATGTTCACCAAGCGGGAAGTGGCGGTGGCTAGCGGCTCTGGTTTCGTGGTGTCTGAAGATGGCCTGATTGTAACCAATGCCCACGTGGTAGCCAACAAACACCGGTTGAGGGTGGAACTGAAGACCGGCGCCACATATGAAGCCAAAATTAAAGATGTAGATGAGAAAGCAGACATCGCTCTTATCAAGATAGACGCTCCGGTAAGTTTCTCCCATACCTGTCCATATAGTGTATCACACTCAGGTCTTTTGGATAACACATATAAATTAAGAGTCAAGTTGTTCCAAAATGTAGTGAGAAGCCAGCAAAAGTACAATTCTAGGGCAGCATTAGATACAAATTTACAAACAGTGCATCTATTGTGCATGTCATATTCCCACATGCCTTCAACTCTGAAACTTTGTGCTCAAAGACAGTTAAGAGTTTCCCATTTGCAGTTTGTGTTTCTGCTCATGTGCATTCAACTCATGAATATGTTTTTTCTGACTTTGTTTGAATGCCCCATAATTTTGCGACATACTCAGATGAACAGTTAAGATCAATCACACAAGAAATTTTCGTTCTAAAGAAACTGATAACATGCCTCGTCTTGTTGAATTTGCATCTGAGATTCTTTCCATGATGTGATATCTACAAAAATTGAATTTCAAAAACATTTCATGTCTGAGTCAGAGTAATCTCATGCTATTTGTCCAAGTGTAAGCATAGAAGTGGGCAGAATATGCTTTTCTTGCCTCTGAGGATAATGACCCTGGTTTAAAGGAAGGCACTTCTGTATCACGAAGAGAGAGAGAGATCCAGATAAGCCATGTTGAATTGCTCTACTAAACAAGCCTGGCTCCACACCCAGGCAGAGTAAGAGTGAACAAAACACACAAAGAGACCATTTTGACAAGGATTTCATTAGAGTTGTTCATTTTAAACAATAAATTACACTGACAGCACATTAAAAACATTACACTCAGAGTGGAAAATGTATACAGCTCCAAAATGAGCCATATGCTGTTAAAGTATAGATGTTTCTAGTGCTTTCATATTATTTTTTATTATTTCATATTATACAATTACACATACAATGTGTTGCATGTTTTAGAAATAAAAGAATGTATCGTAATGTTTATTTATGCAAAAATAGTGCATTTCATATGAATAACACCAAATATTGTGTTGTATAGCGTTATAGGTGTAAACTTGCATAAGTATACAACAGTGACTATATTTACATTACATCACAGTCTCAAGTGCCTTAATGTTTTACAGTATAAATTGGTTTCTTTGAACACACATGAAGTGTCATCTTCCACTATGTCAGTCTTGTATGCCCATATTTGCTTGTTCCTGTCCCCGATTAGTTCATTGTGTTAATGTGTTCCCAGCCGTGTTCCCCAGGTGTTTTCAGTTCTCCCATGAATTCCTTGTGCTTAATTACCCTGTGTTCCCGAGTCTCCCTGGTCGGTCCGTATATGTCTATATGTCTTCAAGTCTGCGTTGTATCCTATGTTCCTGAGTTTGAGAATTATGTCAAAGAGCCTGCTCCTACTGAGTTGCGTCCAGTTCCAGCCCATGTAAGTGCTTCCCGTGGCCGGTTCCCGATTCACGGCCAGGAGAGCAGTCCCTGATCCCTGCAGATTTCATTCCGCAGTCATGGCCAGGAGTGCCGTTCTAGAGTCATGTTCCTGAGTCACGGCTAGGAAAGCCACTCCAGTTCCGCCTTTACTGCAAGGAGAGCTGTTCCTAAGTCCTGTTCTGGATTTATGGCCAGGAGAGCTATTCCTGATCCCCTTGGATTTCGTTCCACATTCACTGCCAGGAGAGCCATTCCTGTGCTCTGCAGATTCCGTTCCACAGTCACGGCCAGGAGAGCCGTTCCCAAATCCAGTGACTCCAGTGCCCGCCCCTTGTCAGCAACCTCCAGTGCCGACTCCTATGAAATGCCATCATCCAAACCCCTGCTGCCTCTGGCCTCAGAGTCCCGGACTCTGCCTCGGCCCTCTGACCCATTGGCTCCCCCATGGCCCCTAGCTCCCTCCTCTCCACTGTGGTCCATCAGGTCACTAGATCCACCAGGCTCCATCGCCCCTACGGCTCCGACTTGGTGGGTTGTTGTCCATCCGCTCTGTCAGGCTCCTACTTCCCTCCAGCTCCACCTCTGTCGCTCCGGCTTCGCCATGGCCTTCCGGATCCCTGTCTTCACATCGGTTGCCGGCGCCATCTGCTCCACCTTGGCCCCCTGGATCCTCGCTTATGGCCTGTCCCCAATTAGTTCATTGTGTTAACGTGTTCCCAGCCATGTTCCCCAGGTGTTTTGAATTCTCCCATGATTTCCTTGTGTTTAATTAACCTATGTTCCCATAGTCTCCCTGTTCAGCATGTTTAAATGTCTTCAAGTCTGCATTGTATCCTATGTTCCTGAGTTTGAGATTTAAAAGACCCCCATTTTGCAAACTCAGTGACTCCTGTGTTCTCCTTACAGCACGCAGTGTAACACTAGAAGATATACAATAACAGTTTCCTTTATGAGTGCTGCATAGAGAGAGATACACAGTAGATGGTTTCCTGTTGTACAGTAGGGGTAAATATATAATGCCATTGCCAACCGCAGTAAGAAGTCACTGACATTAATGCGGGTGTATTGGCCCGTGTATGGTGGTGGCGTCATATACTGATCTAGGATCAATGATCCGTAGCATTTGTATTTCTGATATGTGCTTAAGCGTCAGAAATGCTTGGGAAAATGTAAGGTTATCTTACTTTATAAATAAAATAGATTAGATACTGAAAAGATATTTTATTAGGAAAAAAGCGACGCTACCAACACGCTACTGAAAAATGTAGTTAAACTAGTAGCGTCACTACTTGTAGCTACTGCCTATCACTGGTTTTTACCTATTATATATAGGAAGCACTGACCCAGAAAGCGCAAGTGGTGCTGGATTTACTTAACAATATGCGTAGTGATACAGTTTGTTGGGGTTTGGTACCAGTTACAGGCTTTTGTGCTGGCAGACAGCAGTGCCACGTCTCTGTAATTTCTCTTTGGCCTCTCATGCACAACTCCCCCTTCCTCTCTGGCTCAGGTTCTGCTTAGTCACTGCCGTACTGTGAATTATTTATATTGGGTAACTGTCTCATATTCTTTTTAGCTTGAGTTTCATGCCAGTCTTTGTTTGATTGGTTCGTGTCTCTTTCACCACTGAGAATTCCATGGCAGAATTCCTCTTCATATTTTAAACGATATGACAGAACAGACATGGGAAATGTTCTAGCGGTCTCTACATATGCTGCAGGGTTGTTACAGCAACCTTCTTGTTTGTCTGGTTATTTTTGGACGGAAGTCATTTTCAAACTCATTAAGGATTATTTGCGATGTCAAAATGCTCTTAGTGTATCCCCTCTCTAGAAAACCGAAGGGGCTGGGTTCACCTGTGGTTCGTTCTTTGTGATTTTTTTTACTATTGTGATATGAGAGAGTCTGTATTATTTACCATTGGGAAAAGAGTAACAGTTAACTTGGATCACGTGATGCACTTCACCCAATCATACAGTGACCTCATCTCCTTGCTTATGTATTGCCACTAAGCTACATAGCTATCTATGGCTGCAACATTAGCATAATCGTTTTTTCACCTAAAAGTTGCAGGCTTGCCTTTCAGTGGCTTTGGCTTACACCTGTTCTTTCTCAGGATTGTTCACTGTAAATTTAAATCTAATCTCATTCTTGTTTTCTTATTCCCACTAAATTAGCCAATTCCTCAAACCAGAGAGAACATTGCAGCCTAAATCAACATCATTTTACCTCCCAAAAACAGCTTGAGGAACTTGTTGACCTTGTTTTAGACAGCTTGTTGGATGTAGTGCACTTAGGCCTGTGTCTTGCAGCTACATTTAAGCACCCAAACAATGTGTTCATTATAGCGCTTATATATATAGTATTCATTTTATGTTCATTTTATATACAGTATTCATTCAGGCTGCATGCATGAGCATTGAGTCACTGCTTAGTAGCGCCACAAAAACAGACACAAGTAATTCATGTGCTCTTATTTTTGCTGTGCATAGCACATTAAATTCAGCAGAAAATAGAATGAAAATGCAACATAGACGCAATTATGTACTCTGTTATATAGTCTGTTTTTATGAAGCCACATACAACTGGGGGGAATTACTCAGCTATGTCTGATGCAGATTCCAAATGCAGTGACTCGCACAAGCACTTTATATTTAGCAGATCTGAACGATCAGCTTGATTTTAACAGCTTATAGCTTCAGTTTGAAGTTTTGGTTCATTTGGACAAATAATAAACACATTAAAATAAATTAATAAATATATTTGGAACATGGGCCTATGCATTTCTTTTAGGATATACAGTATGTAGCTATAGGTTTTCTCTGTTCGCACAAGCTCTGTGCTTGATGTGATGTGAATCCTCATGTTATGATGCTTCATTTGATGCTGCTTTAATATGTTGAAGTGTATAATGTTTTAATTTTGTTTTGAAAAGGAAAGTTGTAATGTGTAACTTTTCTCAGTTCGCACAAGCTCTGCGCATGAGTGATGTGAATCCTATTATGTATGCTGCTTTTTGCTTGTAAATACTTATGTAACAACTCTCTTTTTTTAAGGATGATGTCATCACGCACAAAATGTTATTTCACCCTTTTGAAATTAATTTTCTAAAAAGTAATCTGTTGTTTTTCTAATAATTTAAGGATGTTATATTTTAATGTTGTTGTTGTTTTATTTGGTTATTTTATCTCTATTTAACAAAACAAAACTGTATTCAGTTTGGAAACTTTGCGCCAATGGGCGGTAGTTTCGTGAACGCCTTTAACATGCGACTGAATTAAAATCTGGGGCCCCGCGGCGGCAGTACACGCGGCGGTAATAGCCATTTTGGTTGTCCACCTACTGTACTTTATCATAACTGTGCATTTCTAGTTATGCTGTGACACAGGGCCACATAATTGGTGGGACAACTGGACCTTTTTGCAAAGGGGGCATGTGATGAAAGTTCTGTAGCGAGTCCAAGAATTGCACCACTGCTGCTGCTGCTATAACTTGCAGATGCAGGATGTCTGAAACAGACCTAATCTTGGATGAGAAAAGCATAGCCTTCAGAGATATAGAAGAAAACAGATGCCAGCAGAGCATGTTAGAGCATGTTACTCTTTGAGTTCCAGATTGTATCACATAAATGTTATAAACGGGTCTTGACAGGCCACATCAGGGTGAGAGGGGTGAGGGGAAATATCTAGTAAGGATGACTAATACAGAGTCATCTGCATTTAGATCTGGGTCATAATACTTATGAAACATCAGTGTACATGTGTGAATGTTTAAAAACGTGTAGATCTGGGACACAATGCAAGCTTTGGCAGGAGGGACTTTGTGTCAGGATGTATTTCCACTCCTGGTCTAACTAACAGCTGTTACTCGTAGATGAAATAGACAGATCTGTTAGATGGTTGTTAGTGAATTTGTGTACAGTCAGGATGTTCTGGTTTACTGATTCTATAATATTAATGAAGCATGGTTGCACACAAGAATCACAAATGTGTGCAAAACATGCAACACTGTCATCGGAACAGTTTAATGAACTTTTAAACAAAACATCTGCACATGTGTTTTTTGTTGAGTATCATATTTGATTCATCCAGCTTTAATGGAGCTTAATGAGATCATACTTCAGAAGGAAAAAAACACTCCTCAGTTTTACTCAGAGGCCCAAAGCTGAACAAAACTAAGCAAAATGGTGCAGTTACTGGTATGTATATTACCAAAAAGTAAGCTTGTCATGTAAATCAATCATGACAGACAATATTAATATCCAAAAATGGATTATGGATACCTCAAAATCTCAGACTGCCATGTAAAATGATATAAGCAAATGTAAAAGCCCTGATTCACTCATTTCATCTTTGCATGTGTTGGTTTATGGGTGACCACAGAAGACGGTTCAGTTTTGTCTCTTGTCTCAGTCTTGGCCCTTTGTTTATTCAGATGTTTCAGTTTGCGGCATATGCTCATTGATGTGGGTTATGTTCCCTATTAGTACCTTCATGTTATTAGAAGACTACACAAACAGAAGAACAAGCCTGACAATACTGCGTGCTTTTTAATTTACTGCAGTCTCAAGGGGAAGCCCCTGTCATTAAACAGTCTCAAAACTCCAGCCGAGATGTACAGCTGTCTACAGTTGTGTTTAAGACTGATGGGATGTTTGATGACAGTCTGAGCATGCAAATTTCTATATTTTTCTTAATTCTAGAGTGGCCAAACATACTCTTTTCCACAGACATGTCATGGTCAGGATTTCTTCATTTCCTAAAATGTCTGGGTTTGACTTTGCTGAAGGTAATGACTGAGAAGTAGTTTGGGCAGAGATTGGTTATGTACAGTACCTGAGCGCTCAAACTACTTTTGTGGCCAATTGAGATCAATTGCAGCATTTGATAAAGTGGAATCTACAGAGAACAGTCAAAGCAGTGCAACACAATTAAACACAATTCATTTTCTATTTTACCGAAATTCGAAATGTGCCTGTTCAATTTAAAACACATTGCTAAACTGATGCAAAAAAATGGAAGTCAAGGGTCTAGGATTTAGTTTGCAGATGTCACTTGTCATACATGGGACATTTAAATTGAAGCAAAAGTGTCCAAATACTTTTTGAGACCCATGCACATTCAAACACCCGGCCTAAAAAAATAGTGTGCATTAGTTGGCTGGATCCAACTTAATTTGGGACAGATTGTTCTGTCTGAAATTCCCCTTTAAAGTAATTTGTGAAGCCCTGCTGGCAACATTCCTCTCTCAAAAGCAAGGAATTCATGTAAATACACTGTAAAGATAATTTGAAGATGATCTTTGCTCATTTGCAATGCCAGCTGCCCTGGTATTGTTGTAACTTGCCTCATTTTCTTCACATCTCTAAATAGTCCCTATTAGTGGAAATTTGACTATAAGGACACACGTCTCCTAAAATCTGGGTCAGTTTTTGAGTCTGGTATTAGTTATGGTCCATGTTTTGCAGAAGTCCTGCTCAGACACATCTTCCTGACTCATCAGAGCAAAGAAAGAGCGGCCATCAATGTTTCGTTGTTGGCATTTAATTGCTTATACAAATGAGGGTAAACATTTCTTGGGTAAACAGCAGCTGGATTTGTCATTGAATGTGTTTTATGTGTGTACTTTTCCAGTGGTTAATGCATACCACAAAGCTAGTCCGCAAACATTCATGCTGGCAGTTTTGCATTCAAAGCTGATCGATGCCAGTTCAAAGACATACAAGGAGTCTTGGCATCCTTCGGGATGTTTAGGAGGCAGAGTCTGGCAGACATGCGGTCGCATTCATCCTGAGTTGCTTTAGCACATATTTGAAAGGGTTTGGTCTTGTCTTCCAAGAAAGCAGTCTTTTTCCATGATGGGGCAGACACCAAAACTGGGTCATACTGATTTAGAGTCATGTTTTTGACATGTCACAATGAATCTATCGGTATGTCTGCAAATACACAGCAATATTTTATTTGGAATCTTCAGGGCATTATGCATGGCTTTCGCATCAACTGTATTTAAGTGATGCCTGCCTTGCCATCTAGTTTGTGAAAGTGATGCTACGATTTGGAAAAAATGGTGCCTATCTGTCAATATACATGGAAATTTCTCTCCAGGGAGACTGTGATTTTGGATCCGCGGGGACCTGATTTACGGTTGCTGAGAAACAGGAAGAGTCAGTCAAAGATTCTTGCTCTTCCTGGCAGAACATAAGAGTTTTAAAGAGCTCAGCTGGGACTGATTTTCTCTAGATGGAAGTTTTGCTCACAATAAACATGTATCCATATCATGTGTCCTTTAAGTCAACAACATTTTCAAAACAACTGAATTCTTCACAGAAGAGTTGTCTCATCCAATATGTGTTTATGGATGTTGTTTGGATCAGGTTAGTTGCATAGTTGTTTTTTCCTATTCGTAACCAATTTATCCATTGAGGTCATACTAAAATGGTAGTGAGAGATTATGATCGGTCAGAGAATTCCATTTAGATTATGGATGGTTTTTCTATCATCCTTATGGATGTGCTGAGAGGATATATTCAAAATTGAGAAAGTTGCATCCCCAGGATTTGAAAAAAAAAATTTACCCAAAAATGAGAATTTATGACCTTCTGTCACCTTCAGCAACTACTGTACCATGTTTAAGGCCCTAAAAGCTAGTAAAGAAAACATTAGTCCTTTCGCACCTCTTTATGGAACTGATAAGTCCTAAGTCCTTAAGTCCTCTACACAATCTGACATGTGTTTAATATTGAACTGGAAATTAGGTGCTGGGCGTCCGGCCAGAGGAGAACTGGACCCAACTAAGCCTGGGTTTTGGTTCCTTGCCGCCTCTGGCTTGCTTAGTTGGGGACACCTGATTTCTAGTGATTATCGTCGTTTTGATTATCGTCGTTTTGTCTCTGCATTTGATAAATAAAGTTTAATCTCGTCATTATACATTACCATTACTCCTTTTTTCTACTTGATAATGTTCAGTGCTTTGCTACAATCTATATTGTTAAAAGCGCCATATAAATAAAAATGACTTGACTTGACTCTTTAGTTCCAGAACTAAAAGTACAGTAATAAAGTACTGGGTCAATTTTGCGAACAATTCCCCTGTACTATTTAAAAGGGTTGCATTCGCACCAGCAGTGGGTACAACAAGAAAAAGCAAAGAATAAGAACTTTAACAACAGGAGTATGGAGCATTTTGGCATCAAAGCTGTGTTTTTGTTTTACAATAATGGACATGGAATTCCAAAATATACGTCAAGCAATTGAAAGAATGCAACGTCTGTGGGAAGAGTCTTCAGGTAAATGCCGTTTACAAAAGAAATAAGTTGATACAATGTTTACACAGTGTTTGCGCACAGTGTTTTAAATCATGGTGGGTGAGGGCATTTTCGTATGCATTTAGCCAATTAGCTTACACTTACGTCACCGATAGTTCCTGGAACTAGTTTAGACCCTACTGAAGTAGGAGCTAATTTAGTTCCTCCAAATGGAGTTCCTGGAACCAAAATCATTCCAGGTTTCTGCGCTGCGAACACCCCCAAAAAGTTGGTAGTTCCACAATCAGTTTGGGTACTACGAATGGTTCCCGCGAGGTGAAAAGCCCTCATGTGACATCAGTGGTTCAACATAAATTTTATGTTTGAATGACAAAAAAATGTATTTGAACATTGCTAGTGTCATGCTCTACTGTAATGAGTGATTAGAATGTTAACGATTAACTCTTTTTCTTACACGTTATGATTTTGGTGAATTGTATTAATTTCAATAAGAAAAAAAAAAGGGACATTAATTAAATAGCACAGCCATTCCCATTAACCTCTGCCTTGATAAATGGGATGTCTTGAGGCTGTTGAGCACTTGAGTCATGGGCTAAAGTTTCAGCAAGAGACTAACAGATACAAGACTTCAGTTCCAACTGGACCTACATCGAGTAGGCCTAAGTTGTCTGAAATCAGGCCAGTCATTTTCCCTGTGATAAACAGTCAAATCTGACTCATCAGTTGGGATAATTCATCTTTGTGGGTCTGGCAGGGGTGTTTCGTTTTCTTTTCTCAGAGAGCTTTCTAAATTCACTTCAATGATCCACTTGTAAAGAGATTAGAGGGATTTAATGAAATAGTCGTCAAATCCGTTTCCACTCTCACAGACAACACAAGCTGATTAATTCGCTCTGTAAGACGATCAATGAACATTATGTTTTGGTTAGCTGGCTGATGGGAAATGAAGCTAAATGAAAATAGGAAACATCTAGACTCTTGGAGAGTATGGGAAAGGGGTATTTGCTTGCCAAACACTTCAAATGGAATATTTGTATCTCAAATTTTATATAAATATACAAAAATAAAGACATAATAAATTGTAAATAAATAAATAAACATATACTAATTTAATTATTTTTTTAATTCATGCAGATCAATATTTAGATTTTACTAAGTAAAATACAATACATGTAAATAATAATAAACTGGATGCCTCAAGCAGAATTGTTCATCATCTTAAGTTTTGTTTTTTTGTATACAAAATTTTCATAAATTAAGAGTTTGGTTCCAAAACGCCAATAATCCATTTTGATTCATTTGAGTAAAAATGTGTTTCTTTTACCAAGAAAGCCTGTCAGTGTTATTAAAATGCCATACTAATCACAAAACCGGCTTTACTGAGGAGATGCGCATGACAATCACATGCAATTTGCCATGCAGCCCTAATTTTTTTGCTTGTTTGTTAATCACAAAGTACAAATTAGTTGAGGAAAACGAGTGTATTCAAAGTGCCGCCGTAACTGGTACTGTTTACAATGCATTTAATGGTGCGCTGTGATTGGTCGAGTGGATATATCGCATTCAGCAATGAAAATACGACCAGATACAATACAAATTTTTGCCAAATCTTTTTTGAAAATGGTGTTTATGCATTTTGGAACCAAACTGTAATGTATACATAAATGCACACACATTTATATTTGAAAAAAATATTTACATTTACAAAAAACATAAATAGAATATTAAAATTTGACAAATATTTATTCATAAATATTGCTTTTTTCGAACAATATATTAGTGTCAAACTATGTTGTAGGCCTACTCTATAAAATTGTTTAATATTAAAATAAATGATACAATCCTATTTAAATTCTATGATTTAATATAATATGTATGTATTTAAAATTATTTATATAATTTCACAAGGAGTCCTTGATCATCATTTGCTGTCCCTCATCCCCTCGTGTTTGTACATGATCACCTAATCATCTTTCACCAGTTCAGCTCTTCTGCTGGTACAATCAGAACAAAATGCCCTGTACTGTAACACTCAGCATGGGGTATAGTGTCAGATTTCAAGCTGAAGCAGAAATTCAACATCTCTGCTTAGATAAAGAGAAAAATCCTCATCGTTAAATACCCCGTCAAATGATTTGATGAAGGTTGTTTTCTATCCTCCTTCAATGAACTATTTCAGAAACAGGAAGTTCAAAGCATGAGCATTGTTACAAGACTACAGCCTGTCTATGATAAGTGGTATTTAAAATTTAGGAGAAGGGCACAATTTCACTATTATCTCTTTCTGTTTTATGCTGGTGCAATAATAAGAGCAAAGGATGACTCACATCTTTCTAAGGCAATTCGAGCAGGTGCACTGTCAGAGAAACCAGAGGAGGGATGGTCGGTACATATAACATATATTGTTTTAAACACAAATGCATGTATAATTTAAAGGCTAAATTTAGCAAGGCCAAATTCGGTGCAGGACATAGCCTGCTGTTTTTAAAAGCATGATTGCAGGCTGTCGGATCCAGTCAGATGTTGTGGGAGTGTGTGAAGGAGTAGAACAGTAGCATGTTATCTTTGGCTAAACATTGATTGTGCATCTGCAAATACTGTATGACCGAATGGAATGCTCAGCAGGGATTCTCCCATACTCCCTCCACTCGCTTTCAAAAATATGGGCTTGTTTTCTCCCATCTGTCCACCTGTACCCTTAAGGCCTTATGTCTTGTATATTTCATCGGGGAACATTTTATTTTATTTTTAGTATTTCAAATGTAATATTATGAGCTATCTTTTGTCTGTTTTAAATGGATAGTTCCACATTAAAATTAAATAATAAATAAATATAAATATCATAAATATTTGGAAAACTGATCATATAATATAATATAATAATTAGTTTATAATAAATAGCAACATCTTTAATAATTTCTGTAGCAAAATGCAGGATGATTTACATGAAAAACGTTTGGCTCTTTATCTTAGGGCTTTGTTCATAACACTAAGCCAAAGTATAAGCAATAGTAATAGTAATGCTTGACGTAGCACACAGATAACATGTTTGCCAAATGTTATTCCAGCTTTTCTGAAAACCTTCTTTCCCTTAATAAGAATACCATTTATATTTCAGCATCTGGAATTATCCTTAGGCTACAAGCTGACAGCGCTACATACCAGTGCACACACAGAGAGATAACTGTATATAATAAGGGAATTAGAAGGACACCCCATAATAATAATAATAATTTTTCTTTTATAAATATTTTGTGAGTTTCAACAGACTTGTTTTCCTTCCAGACCCAGCTCGATGATACGAGCAACCTCACTGCACTTTTGTCTTCATTTCCTCCCTCTTTTCCTGTTGCCAGAAGGGGAATGCTGTTGAAATCTCATGGCTGAAAAGGGAGGATCTAATCTGATTCAGAATGGTGTCAAGCATACAGCTGGGGCCACCACAGGCATTAATTGCACTTTAATTTATTTATTTTTTCCCAAACTGCAAAAAGTTCACAGTCTGGTGCATAATCAGGATTTATCGTTCCATGTAATTCCACACATAAAATTTAATGAGCTGTAGTTATTTGATCAGTTGCACATATTTACTTTTTTTTTTTTTTTAAAAGGACCCTCATCTTGCACTGCTTTTGCACATAACTAAAAGGTCAGAGTTTGGTTTCTTTCTAAAGTAGTTCTGTTTTATAATATAACAGCGGTTAGAATATAACAACATAATAGCTGAATAAACAGACTTTTGAAAGTTTATCATGGCTGTGTCCTGAAACGCGAAAAAACACAGTATGTGGAGGTTGAAAAGCATCTGAAAAATGTATTTATTTATTGTACTTGATTAGTGTATACAGTAAAGGCATGTTTCGGTCCTTGAATTCATAAATGATTTCCCCCTCCGTTTCTCATTTTCGACTGAAAAGTCAAAAAATATTACATTGAAAAGTCATTATGTATTCATCTGGTTATCTGTAAAGCTCACTTGATCTAGGACATTAAAACCAGTCCCTCCTAAACCAGTTTCACAAAAAAATACCTTTATGTTTCCAAACTTATTACAACAGCCAATGTAATAATCCTTTTTCACCTATTGGTTCCAGATAAAACTAGCTTTTAGGGCCACTCACTGGATGTTTCACTTTGAATGTGTTGTAAAAAATGCAAGAAGCAAAGCAATATCATTTTGGCACAACATAGCAACAAGGCAGCCAACCTAGCCATAGTATTTTAACAATCTTAGAGCATGGTCTAAAGAGCATGGTGCAGATCTCCGAATTCACTTTTGCTACTTTAATGATGGGTAATAAATGGTTGGTATCCAAATGGGTTGTATTTACTGCCTTAATGAGTCATAGGTGTGTTTTGAGCATGTAATTGGGCATTGGGCAAATCAGAGTCTCATCTCCCATTCCATTTAAAATCCTGTTG
>JAUMHR010000062.1:4745708-4757597 GCA_032361145.1 Enteromius fasciolatus | reverse complement strand
CCAGGGACCATCTGGATGATCCAGAGGAGTTATGGGAGAAAGTCCTGTGGTCAGATGAGACCAAAGTAGAACTTTTTAGTCTTAACTCCATTCGCCGTGTTTGGAGGAAAATGAATGATGAGTATCATCCCAATAATACCATACCTACAGTGAAGCATGAGGCTGAAAGCATCATTCAATTGAAAATCTTGGGAGGGAGCTAAAACTCTTTGTTGTTATATATGTATATTTATATATATATAATATGAGATGGATGTAAATGCAAATTTTGTTCTGGTTTCATTGTGTACAGTTTATCAAAGGTATTAAAAATATTTTTGCCTTCATAATCTCTCATTAGAATATGGGTAACACTTTGGTTTAGAGACCAATTCTCACTATTAGCTAGTTGCTTATTAGCACACATATTTCTAGCATTTTAGATCCCATATATTCCTGTCCCATACCTAAACGTAACAACTACCTTGCTATTAGTAAGCAGCAAAGTGTGACCAAAATTTGTTTTTCAACAATAATCCTTTCCAGCTGCCCTCTTTACTTTATTTGGTTCAATATCCTGTTGGACTCAGAAATACATATGATTATGAAAGTAAAATGACCTAAATTAGAGAAAACGGGAGGCTTGTATTAAAACCTTCCTGCTGTCCTTGATGTGTGTGATTTTGTGTGAACGCAGAGGGGCGACTACATTCAGTAACTGCAGTGAGAAATACTTTGAGAACTTGATACAGAGAGGCGGAGGAGCATGTTTGAGGAACCCACCATCTCAAGACAACATCATCTCAGTGACCAGGTGTGGGAATGGCATTCTAGAGAGTGGAGAGGAGTGTGACTGTGGAACACCACAGGTATCTTTCAAAATTCAAAAATTTGTCATTTCTTGTTTGCCAGTACACAGTCAAAGCTTCAGTCTTAAAGCATTTCTCTAATTGTACAAACTCCATTTAATTTTTTTACTTTGAGTTGCAATCAATTATATTTCCAATGTTTGTTTATTTTTTTCCAAGTATGAGTTCATGAAGTTATAGACACAGGTCTAATAATCCTGCAGGAAATACACAGGTTAAATGTGCTTGATCTGACCAAACTAGTTGCCCTGTTTGTTTAACTTTTGAATGTTCTGTAATCTTTTTAAACCTGAAGGAAAGACAATGACACCGTTAAATCTAAAAGATAAAATGAATAAACTTTGCTGTATTGCAGTCCAGAGCTTTTTTTAAATGATTGTTGTACTGAATGCTGTGTTTCTGTTGTGCTGCAGGAGTGCAATAATAAGTGCTGTGATGCTGCTACATGCACCCTCACCAAGGGCTCGGCCTGCGCCGCAGGAAGCTGCTGTGAAAACTGTCAGGTCAGACTCCTCACCACACATACACACATTGATCTAGCTGTTTAAATGAGAATATACAATTCTACACACAGTATTCTACCATTTTATTTCCATTTAATTACTATAGACTAAGCCAAGCTTTAAAGGAACACACCACTTCGTTAGAAAATAAGCAAATTTTACAACTCATTTAGAGTAAAACAGTTAACCATTTTTAAATCGCTGCAGATTATGATCAATCACGATTAATTGCATCCAAACTAAGTTTTTATTTACATAACCTGTGTGTGTAGTGTGTATATTTATTATGCATGTATAAGGACACACACACATACGGTTTCTATATCTTGAAAATATTTAAATGTGTGGATATATCTTATATTTTATATTATATATGATTGTATTTAATATATAAACATACATTTCTCTTAAATATATACATTCATGTGTTTGTATTTATACATACGTAAGAAATATACACATGACACACATATTATGTAAAGAAAAACATTTATTTTGGATACGATTAATCACAATTAATCGTTTGACAGCACTACTGCAGATATTATGGCGCTGCAGAATATCGTTGTGCGTACTGCACCCCTAGTACGTTCACTGCAGAGGAGCGTTTGTTGAGCAAAATGTGTTTGTAATGAAGCAAACTCCTCTACATCTCCATTTTTACTTAATGAACAAAACTTTGAGATTTCTTCTTTAAAAAAGTGAAATAAGATTTGGTTTATCGTGTGCAGATCAATGTGGCCGGCACACCCTGCAGACCGTCCATCAACCAGTGTGATTTACCAGAGTACTGCGGTGGAACATCTCCATTCTGTCCGGCAGATTTCTACATGATGGATGGCCTCCCATGTGCAAATAATGCAGCCTTCTGCTTTGAGGGCCGATGCCAGACATTTGACTACCAGTGCAAACAGCTTTTTGGCAACGGTACTTCTCATTGTTTTCATTTTTATCTCCTTATACTGGGTGATCATATGTCAGTTTTCCCTCTGATAGAAAGCGGTCAACCTTCAAATGACGTACTGTGGTTTGAAATGTTATACAAAGCTTGTATTGTATGTTTAAATACATGTTATTTTTTTTATTTATTTTTTTCTGTTTTTATCTCTGGCTATTCAGGTGCAACAAAAGCAGACGATAAGTGCTTTAGTTATGTTAATGTTCGTGGCGATGTGTTTGGGAACTGTGGATACTCTGGGTCTACTGCGAAACCTTGTGAAGTGCAGTGAGTACCTTGTTTCATTTTCATCAGTCAAAAAAAAAACTGGCAGTTGATTCAATGCTAACTATTACAAACCAACTGAGAAAAATACAGAAAAAAGGGGTTGTTGCATTTTATCAGTATTGTACCATAAATGGGAAAATTTGCACAATGAAGATGCACACATTTTAAATATTTAGAATTTCAAATTTTACTTTACATTACACACTGTATATCATCATTTTATTGACCATAGACTAAAACAGCTTCTGTGATGAAACAATGTCTTTCTAATATATATAACATATTATGTATGTTAGTATATTATTGCTGTGTAAATGGCAATAGACACTAAGTGTAAATAGCCGCTATTTTATTTAAACAGTGCAAATAGCCACTGCTATCCAAATAACAATAGATTAGTAATTTTGGGAACTGTGGGAACAGTTATCCACTAAGTGTAAAAAGCAGATCACAAAAAAAACAATTTTTTTATTAAAAATAAATGCTTTTCTGATGTGATTTGAAATCCTGTCTAATAGAGTATGACACATGCGTTACCATGTGCACCACCAGAGCTGACAATTGATAATCGTCTTTTTTTAATTTTCACTAGCCCAATTAGATGTTAGTAGGCGGAGTGAGTGTAAATAGCCTCTAGACTATTTGCACTTAGTGTAAATAGACACTCTGTAATATGTATATTTTGACATATTATTGTATTACAAATATTTATTATTTGCTTCTTTTTTTTTTTAATTATTAGAATAGGACAGTCTGCTGCTCATAAGTCTGTTGGTGCCAAATGTTAAATTGGGAAAACATGGCTTCTTGTAAAAGCAAAGTGGATTTATACTTTCTGTATTTACAGAAATGCAATGTGTGGAAAGGTCCAGTGTGTATTTGACAGCAACCACCCACCGGCAGGAGCGACAGTGAGCGTAGTTAAAATAGAGGGGAACTCAATCACCTGCATGAACGCTGACTTCGGCATGGGTCCGGATGTGCCAGATCCAGGCTATGTCAAAACTGGCTCAGTCTGCGCTCCTGGAAAGGTTTGAATGGAGAAAACAAGATACCAATGTCTGCAGCCTGGGCGTGTGTGACATCACACCACCAAGAATCTGAGATCCACTTAATTTTAGGAGGAGGTTATCATTCATCAGCATTTAAAAAAAAAAAGGGGGTGGATTCTTATTATTATAGGGAGGCTCAGTACACATACTGCCACCAACACACTTTTCAGTTCAAGCAACATGTAAAAGTAAATGTCTTTAAAAATTCTTTAAAAGACAGTTAACAGATAATTAGTTTGAATGATTACAGTACATGTTTGCGTTTTTATTTATTTTTTTGGGGACTCTTGAACCAACAGTGATCATGCCATTTTAAAGTGTGATCTCATTTTATTATGATCTATGACCTACAAACAGGTTAGTTCTGTATTTCTCTCTCTCAGGCGTGTTTGGACTTTAAATGTTTGAATTCATCAGTTCTGGACCAGAGTCAGAAATGTGACTCCCAGAGAAACTGCAGCAGTAATGGAGTAAGTTACTAACTACATTTAAATCCATGTTTCTGGTTAATGAGAATGATTAATCAGTACAGCTCAATCCTTATTACTTTTTAGTCCCAGTAACATTTCAGCCCCATGTAGAAACCACTTTTCACTTAATAATCAGTTTATCAACCCTTATTGGTTTTCAATGGTGTGGTTTTCTCATAGGTGTGTAATGATCATTTCAACTGTCATTGTAATAATGGCTGGGCTCCACCCTACTGTGACAGAGCAGGCAGAGGAGGAAGCATCAATAGTGGCCCTGCACAGATCGGTAGAAGCACACTCAGTCTCAAATTAACAAAACACACACCAACATGTTTTTTTATGGTTATGTAATCCCTTTGAAATTCTTTTCTCATAGATTACTCCCTAAGAGATGGACTCTTGATCTTCTTTCTTCTGGTGGTGCCAGTTTTGGTGTTCATAATAATCATTTTGCTCTACGTGTTTAAAAGAAACAGTCTCAGCAGCTGTAGAAAGAGCCGTCCTTCCAAAAGCAAAAGGTCAGTTAATTATTATGCTGTTTCTTTTCATGACATTTCAGCCTTGGGACTTATGTGTTATGTTCAATCATTGACGTGCTTAATATTGTTTCTTTCATTAGTAAACAGTGACTGCTTTAAATGATATTAAACAGAATATTCCAGAGTAATATTCAGATTTTTCTGATTCTGTTTACAACAGTATTCTGATTTCTCACATTTCATTAGGAATCCAGAAGAAATTGTATTTTCTAAATGTTTATTTGTGTATTTAACTGACTCTTTCAATTTCATGGAAGTTTTGTGGATGAAAAGTTAGTAATATTTTTTGGGGCCAGGAAGTTAAAAAAATGTTTGCTATTGTGATGTCTACAAAAATATTAATTGATTTTTTTCTAGTACTTTCTGTGGGAAGGATAATAATGTCAGGCTAATTATGTCAGACTTAGCACATTTTGTACTGAGCCTCAGTTGCATAGAAAGGAAGCATGTTTGAGCTGGAGACTTTTTTTTTACACATAGCATGCGTTCTGGTTAAATTGAATTGTAAGTGCATGTGAAGAAGGTGCAGGTTTGAAATATGTGAACACAATTCACCTTAACGGCCCAAAAATGTTTGAACTGTTGCCAGATCTTCTGACATGAACATTTTGCTTAATATTTTATGACAGGTCAGCAAATGCAACAAATGGCCCATCGAGTGTGCAGTCAAATGCGCAAACAAACAGCAATACAACAAGAGCGTCCACCCCACAGTCAAGGACAGAGGTTCAAACCAATGTTATTTTACCATCTTTGATATTCTAATGTAGTTTTTGTTAATGTTTTGAATTTTTATTTTAGTTAAATTTTTTGTTTAATTCTTTTTATTTTTATATACAGCATTGATAATATTTTTTTATGTACGTAGTTTTAGTTTGTTTGTTGTCTTGGGAACTTTTAAAATATTTTGTTTCAGTTTATTTCATTTAATGTAACAACACAACGTACATGTTGTTTTAGTTAATGATAATAACCCTATTTTTCGTCTATTATGTGTGTGCAGATAAAATGGACATGTGCCAGAGATTAGACAAATTAATAATACCTTTATTTGTCTTTATTTTCACAATTCTACTACTGTATGTCCCGTCAACACACTGAAGTTATTCTAATAACCGCCCTGAACCTTCGTTCAGTTAATGGTATGTCAACTTCTGCTGAACATCTTTATATTAACTTTGCTCATTTCATTTGTTTCTCACAGCCACCTAGACCAGCACATACAGTGGATACCTCAGTAACACAACCAAGGTAATAGCACTACAAATATCAAACCCAACCTATGTTTTCTGTTTTTTTAGTTGATGTATTGGTGTTGTTAGCCAAGGCAAGCAACAGACCTTAAACATTCAAGTAAAACTGAAGTTTAATTGTAAAATTTGCATTTAGAAGATCAGTCTTTTTCACCAGTTTTGATGACATCAGTTCAGCACTTCAGTTTCTCATCAGATTTTCTGTCTATTATATGCTCTCTAGATTATAAGATCATGTCTAGATTATAAACTTTGTATAAAATTGGTCACTTGTATAAGTTTTCTGTTTTTTTGGGTTTTTTTTTTCAAATGGTTATATTTTTGTTAGTTTAATTTATTTATTATTGTTCTTTATAAATTACAAAATGTGCAGTTCATAACAATATAATAATTTATTTTAATTGTCTTAAATAGCTAGAAATCATGATTTCTTCTTGTCTGCATTAGTCAGTGTATTTTTTTTATGATCATGTATCAATGTGCAATCAAAATATTTTATAGTACTTTTCTTTTGGCAACAGTTTATTCATTTAATTTATTTAAGCCCTAAATAGTTACGTACTTAATTCTACAACATTAAATTGTTTTAAATTCATTTTTTCTTAGAAAAAAGTGTCCCCACAAATCTTGTCAAGTCTTGTTACCACATCATATGCTTCCTTTAAATTGGTGGAATTATCTCTGAGAATTGTGGACGTTACAGGAAACGATGCCACTTTCACTCACTGATAAGATCTGAAGCACTGAAGTATCTGTGCTCTCTCTGAGAAAATATTTGAGTCTGAAAACTTCCTACACCAAGAGTTCTTTTTAAAACATCAACTCTGTTACCACAGTATAAAAAGGAAAACAGAATTTATTACTGATCTCACATTGGATTATTTAAAGGTCTTTTAGTCATGTTTTCTTAGCATTTATGCCAGCAAGTGGAGTTTTTGGAAAAAAAATAATAAAAATGTCAATTCTGTTACACTGTTGTCTTCATTGTAAGTCTACCTAGGTAACAGAGTTGACAGTGACAGATGGAGACACCAAATGTACCTGCAATTATAGAATCTATATGGCACTTTATAGAGAACTGTGAATATTTCTGCTTTCCATTGAAAACTAGTTTTGCTTCAGTGTCACTTGAATCGCTCCAGTGCGCACACAGTGTGGTTCAGAGACACAGTTATGCACAGACCACAATGTGTATCTAACACATTTGAATTGGTTACCAGTTTGAACTAAATTTCATATCTGACCAATCTAAATATAATTTATATACAATATAATTACAGAATCTAAATATAGAGCACTGCAGAGAATAGCAAACATTGCAAATGGTTAAAAAGACATTATAATCAGATTTGACAATAAGAACAGAAAATGCCAAATGCCAACATAAATGACTTTTCAAACTACACTCCTTAGCAACCACATAGCTGCACCCTTGTGCTGGCAAACACCATTTACCTCAGAAACTGTTGAAAAATCTAGTTCATATTTATTTACTGACTGCGGTAAAACGTATCATAACTCAACTGATCTGCTTCTCAACCTCACAGACAAGGGCCAGGAGTCCCCAGGGCAATCCCACCCAGACAGAACCAAGTACCAGTATGAAGAAGGCTTGATGTTGCACAGTTGTTGCTTTTTGTATTGTATTCTTACTTGACCCACTTTTCCAAAGAATTCTTCCGCAAACCTGCTCTGAACTATCATCACCTTTTCTAGAATTCAAAATGGGATGAAAGACCAGTGCTGTTGTAAATTGGTCAGTAAAAAAACAATGTTTACAGAAATGTATCATTTTCTTTTACTACAGTAAGTGATGACAGCATGACCTCTAAAAACATGTGATGGTTGTTAATATTTATTACCTTTAGGGGAAGAATGCATTTCCTTGGATTAAGATGCACTGTAATAATGAGTTCAGTTCAATGCTTCATCAATAGGTTCACAATTTAGTAACTTCCAGAATAAAGGTTCACTGCCTATTTTTTAAAGAAACATTATGTTCTGTTAATCAGGTTAGCTCTTTTAATACAGTTGTAAAATGTGTAATTTTACCCACAGAATCTCTATTTTACATGTACCATGAATGTCAAAATGAAAATAATAAAGTATAAACTATATTTAAACTATTGCACTGGTCTTGTTTACATATTTTAATACCTCAAGTATGAGAAATTTGCTGGATTCATTGAAAGTTCATTTAACTATTTTCATATTATATTTCTCCAGCAGTGGTGGTACTTGTTTATTTTTGACTGATTTATTGATGAACTGCCTCATAGATTATTAAAATAAAACGCTACATTTCAGCCATAATTTACCACTTTTATATTTATGTGTTTCTCTCTATCGTGTCAAAAGTTGCATTTTACGTGTGTGTGATAATTAAAACGAGAGAATAAATATTAGTAGTATTTAGCTGTCCGTCTGTGGATGATGGCATATAGGTCATTGTACGGCGAGTATGAAGGTTCAGAATTCGCGTTTGGTTGTTCGGAGCAGTCATGTCGGAGCAGGAGTCTCTGAAGAGCTCCAGCGCGAGGAACCGCGGAGGAGTACAGCGAGTGGAGGGCAAACTGAGAGCGAGTGTAGAGAGAGGAGATTATTATGAAGCGCATCAGATGTACCGGACATTATTCTTCAGGTGAGCCTTAGCGTTTATTATGGGAGTAGTAATGACTGGCCGGGGCCCTGTCGCTTCCAGATCTTTCTTGTTGTCAACGGAGCACGTTACTCGGGTGTGCTGATTGGCCAACCGCTCATCCTCACCCGCCCCTTAAGTCATATCTCATCTCTGATTGGCTATTCTCGCCGTCGCTTATGTCATAATATCAGCGTGAGCTATGTAGCTACATGCTAACCTGAAGAACAAGGTTGATTATCAATTGGAGCAGTTAATTAATCTTTCAATTGTGTTGTAATATAACAATATTTCCCCAAAAAACAATGTTAATTTATACGGCAGTGAGATGAATCCGTCCATTTTTTTTAAATGTAAGCATTTTAACAATAGTGCTTGTAAACCCTCAGAATTGTGAAATTTCACCTTTTAAGTTGAAAATCTCTCTAAAATCTTCCGATGAATTCATACAAATGGTATAAAGACACAACAAAAATGATTTCTTAAAACCACACCTGCCATTCATTCTTCCTTTTGTTGACCTGCTATTTCATGAGTAGCATTCTGAGCATCATAGTCATAGGCTTTCTAGTGGGCCATCATGAGTTCAACCTATAAAGGCAGCTTTTAAGATGCCATATATAGGCAGCATTAGTTTGTATTTAATGGCAAAACGTTTTTTTACTTATGCGGAGACGAGCAACATCATCAGTATCAGATCAGATTGCAAGTTAACGTCAGAGTGATGCAACTGTACATGTAGTGTCATAATAATAGAAAAATACTAATAAAAGAAAGTAACATGTTTAATATTCAGATATAATGCTTTATTGACTTTTCATTGGAGGAAAATAGGCTAACTGCTTATTAATATTTGATAAGTCACAAGGTGCAATCCACATGAAGGAACATGCAGAAAGGAGCGTCATTACTGTCAAACTCAAGTCTGAAAGTAGCCTTTAATGGCAAGGTTAGCAAAGGAAAAGCAAAATATTTTAAATATCTGAGAAATTACAATGTCACATTTTCATGTTTTTCAAAGAAAATGTTTTTGGCTTTTACCAGATTGTTACATCACAATGTTTATAGGACCAAATATAGAGCTTGATACATGGGTATTAAAAATCGATTTTCTGTTTTTTTTTTTTATGTTATTTCATTATTTTTGGGAGCTTTTCCCACATGGACAGTATAAACTCTATCTCAGCCACAGAAACACTATTGTTAATACCATGTTGCTTTGGGTACAGGTACATGTCACAAGCGAAGCATGCAGAGGCCAGAGAGTTGATGTACAATGGGGCGTTGCTCTTCTTTAGTTATAATCAGGTATGTGTTCCTCTGTTAACAGTTTGAGGTGAGAGACTGTAATTTTATTATGTCATTAAATCTCTCAACTGGTCAGTTGTTACTGGTTCACAATTAGTCCACTTTTTTTTTCTTCTGTAAGATTTCTGCACTAATGTTTGTTTCTTAACAGCAAAACAGTGCTGCAGATCTGTCCATGCTGGTACTAGAGTCTCTGGAGAAATCTGGGGCCAAAGTAGATGATGAGACGCTAGGTGAGTGTATTGAACATTATATTAATTATTATATATTAAGGTTGTCGTGCTAGTGATTGGTATTAATTTTACAAACAGTTAGAGGGGTGGTTATATTTAACTTTATCTGTAGTTAGAGCTAAATCTTAAAAATATAGAAGGTTTATTAATTTTTTTTTAAAGCTAAAACAAGTGTGTAAATGGTAGTAGCCAATAATATATCGCAGCACCAATCCAATATAACTAATTAAAACACAATATTATCGCATAATCACATACTTGTCTTGTCTCATGCCTTGAAAAGGAAAACAAAACTGAATTAATGAATGTCAATTAAAAATTTCGATGGCAAAATGTGACCCTGGACAATAAAACAGTTACAAGTTGCTGGGGTATAGTTTTTGCACTTGCCAAAAATACATTGTATGATTACATATGTAATAACATATATTTTTAATGACTAAAATTATTCAGACATTAAGTATCATTAAGATCTTGTTCCATGTTTTGTAAACTTCCTACTGTAAATATATAAAAACGTAATTTTTGATTAGTAATATGCATTGCTTTGCTAAGTCTTAATTTGGACAACTTTAAAGGCCATTTTCTTAGTATTTACATTTTGCTCCCTCAAATCCTAACAAACCATACATCACTGGAAACCTTATTTATTCAGCTTTCAGATTATGTATACATTTAAATTTTGAGAAATTGATCCTTATGACTAATTTTGTGGTCCAAGGTCACATCTGCATAACACACACAGTATTGGTTAACTTCTTAACATCAATAAAAATAATAAAGAGTATAACAAATATTAAACATTTCCCAACCCTACACAATCTCCTATACTTATATCTACAGCAATTACATGATTACCTTTTAATTTTGTTTAATTTTTGTGTTTGTTCTAGAGCGTTTGGCTAAACTCTTCAGCCTGATGGACCCAAATTCACCAGAGCGAGTGGCGTTTGTATCCAGAGCGATTAAGTGGTCATCGGGAGGGTCAGGGAAGTTGGGCCACCCCAAACTACACCAGCTGCTGGCGCTCACATTGTGGAAAGGTACAAGAGACATGACAATTCAATAAACATTAACAGTCAGCTGTTTTGAGAATTTCTAACTCACCCCATTTGTTTGTTTGCATATAGAGCAAAACTACAGTGAATCACGCTATCATTTTCTACACTCATCTGATGGAGAGGGCTGTGCACAGATGTTGGTGGAGTATTCATCAGCACGAGGATTTCACGGAGAGGTGGACATGTTTGTAGCACAGGCTGTTTTACAGTGAGTCTGAAAAGTGTTATTGTTTTTACACAACAATGCAGTTTCAAACCGGTTTGACGATTTCTATTGAAAAATACAAAAGCAGAAATGTAAGAGAAGAATTTGTACAGAAGTAAATCAGGACTGGTTCTGTCTAGCACTAAACTGACTTAAATTTGAAAAAAGAAAAGAAAATACACGTTATATTGAATCTCTTCCACTTCTACAGTACTGTGCAAAAGTTTTAGGCCACTAGTATTTTTACCAACAATAAGTGGTTTTAAGTCAGTTATTTCTATCTCTTGCGGTAGCATTTGAGTTGGACATTTTGGAGACGTTGGCACAGTTCTTCTGGATTGAGTCTGTCTCAGTTTGTTCTGTTACTTCAGGGGCCGGTTGCATAAACATAGCCATTGTCTTAAGACTTTGTCTAAGAATTAGACCAACTAAAGTCAGTGTGGTAAGACTGTTGCACAAAATAAGTCTATGGTTGTCTTTAGTTAGACAGTCTTATTCGCACTGCATTGTAGGGAAAAGTAAGACGCTGAACAGCTTAAACAAAATGGCCGACA
>JAUMHR010000062.1:4707972-4726680 GCA_032361145.1 Enteromius fasciolatus | reverse complement strand
TATTAAAATAAGTCAGACTATCTGCCATAAGCCTGGCTTATTTGGTAAACTTGTTTTATGGAACAGGCCCCTGGTCATGTTTTCATGAAATTATATAAAATAATGCAATACCAGCACGAAACACTGCATGGCACTAGAGGTCCATATTTCAAAAACATGGAAAGATCATGTGACACTAAAGACTAATGTCAAATGAATAATTGTGCGCTGAAAATTCAGTTTTGCTATTACAGAAATACATTGCATTTTGAAATAGATTCACATTTAAAAATATATTACAGTTCTCTAAAATGATAATATTTCACAATTGTTTTTACTGTATGTTTCATCAAATAAATACATTGCTGGTGAATATGAGAGACTTCTTACATTAAAACTATAATAATGAATCGTGTCTAGTCTTTAAAAAGCACAATTATACATAAAAATGACAGTATGTTTGAAAAGCAGTCTATAGATCATAATGCACAGTGTGTGTACTGTACCTCCACAGAGCAGACAAATAGCACTGAGCAGTCCCGTCTCTGCGTCATCCATCTCTAGAGGCAGTAGCTGATTGGCGAAGGCGAACACCAGGTCTGTTAACGGACCGAAGCCGGCGTTGTGCATCTGCGTTCGGTTCAGTGTTAACCCATCAGAGAACGTCATGGTGTCTTGTTCAGGTGTGTAACGGGTACAGATCCTCAGAATCTAAAAGTAAAAACAAAGAGGAGATGTGTTGGTCTTAACTCTGCATATGCTGAACCCAAAACAAGAATGCAACTTGATGGTCCGCACTGGCGTCCATAGTATTTTTCTTTCATGCTGTGCAAGTCAACAGGGATAAGAACTCATATTCTTTAAGATATTTTATTTTATGTACAGAAGAAACTCATACAGGTTAGTATCTCTTTTTCCTACTATGGAAGCCGATGGTGACTAAAACAGCCTGGTTCCAAACTTTCTTCAAAATATCTTCCTTTGTGCTTGGCAGAACTAAGAAATCCTTACAGGTTTGGAACTACTCGAGGGTGAGTAAATGATGACCCAATTTTCATTTTAGGGGGAACTATTCCTTTAAAATAATGGAAATTAAAAGGTGAGTGTGTTCTTCTCACCAGTATGTCGAGACAAGCGGCCTTCAGCAGTGTGATCTGGTCTGCGATGGTGAGGGTGGTGAATCCTGGCAGCTGCTTGGCAAACTCTACCGTCTTTATGATGCACTTGGTGGAGAGCTCGCTAAACTTATCCCACAAATCCACATCCAATGACACGCGCCGCTCCGAGCTGTTACTCTATACATAGAGAGACACCAAAATCATCTATGGTAAATGTTTAATAACGGCATCTACAAAGGCCGAAAGAGTGGTACATGAACTCTAGCTGTCAGCTTTAGTGAAGTCTGCTTGTAAACAGAAGCAGAATCAGCACAGAGTTCTGGGAGTTATAGACACACATATCTGTAATCACAGTATTGATTCATCATTCAGTGTCAGCTCATTAATTAAAAAACAATACAGAGCCAAAATAGCGAGGTGGTATTCTCACAGATGAAGATTGTATTGGGTTGTGAAGACCTCAAAATACCACATTATGCGTAATCCAGTTATTTCAATAGGGCTGGTGATATGGCTTATGTTAATATTTATCAGCTTTTTTGTAATATTTAGCACATATCTTAGGATATTTCTTATTTATCTCAATATTTCTAACCATAATTTAAAACAATGCTGCCAAGTAGGTTTAATGTAAATTATATATATATACAGTTAAAATAGCTAGAAATAATAAGTGAGTTCAAGGAAAAACAATCAGACCAAAAATTCTCACAAATGCTACTGTTCTGTAAAACAAAAAAAGATCATTATAAAAATAATTTACAGTACAAAAGTGAAATTACAGTAATAGCTAAAAAATATTATTTATGACTGTCTTCATTTATTTGCTTTCACTCATTAAACCATATTTAAACCATTTCTCTTGGCACATTTGGTATTTTTTGTAGAGAGTTCATGTAAAGCAGTATTTACCGCAAAATGAGTCATGCGTGTTTAACTGAGCAGCAGTTTGTTCCGTAATTGTTTCAGGCCATTTCACATGGGTCATACTTCTCAGGTAGGAAATTATAGTAATTTTCATAAATATACAGAAAAGCCACATCCCTGAACGTGTTTTTAAATCATTTTCATTTATATGAACCAATATAAACACAAAGTAACAAAAAACTATATATTCCTAAATGTATTTATGCATATTCGCTTAAACATGCAAACGAAAGAACAATTCCACACAGTGATGTCTGCTGAAAAATACAATGAATAAATGAGTTCTAAACAGTAAAAGGAAAAAGCGTCACAAATCGGGACGATTTAGTATAAAATGCACATGCTCTTACCGTGGTGTATTTGCCGAGTTGACACAGTGAGGGGAAGGTCTCTTTGTGGGCTTTCCTGACTCTGTCAATCATCTGTTCTGTGTCTGGGCTTAGTGTGTAGCTTTCTGTGCATTCTGTCTTTTTCTCTTCTTTCTTTTTCTTATTCCTGTCATTCCTCACTGCTGCACAGACAAAAAGACAGACGACAATGGTCAGTATTGTTTGCACATATTCTAACGTCTGTTAAGGATTCTTAATTATTATGATTATTCTTTTTAATAACAATTCTTGATCAATTCAAAGACATAGATCATGAAACTTCTGACAGATATATTAAGATATTATAATGAGTTGTACAAAAAAGTAATGTTTCTGTAAGAACTATAGAATTAAGTAAGGAATGTCTCTTTAAAAAAAGTGCCATGTTCCTTGCATGCAGAAACAATAATAATAATAATAATAATAAAGTAGAATATTTTATTAAACATAATAAATGTTTAAATCAAGCATTAATAACAACTTTAATAAAAATAATATTCATAAATTAAGAAGTTATTTTAATTGAACATTGAGGGGCAGTTTCCAGAACAGGGTTTAAGACTAGTCCTAGATTTAAATAAATGTTAAGAGCTGTCTAAACTGGAAAAAGCTTGCACTGAGATATCTTAAAATACATCATTGCCATTGTTTGGACTTAAAATGCTCACAGATAATGCATTTTTGTAAGACATGTTTCTAAAAATGTATAAATGTCCTAAATTAGCAAAGGTCTAGTCCTGGCTTAATCTAATTCCTATCTGTGAAACCGGCCCTGATTGTTTACAGTGTTACATATTATCATAAATCATGTCATGTAATTTCAGTAGAAAATGAAGTGGCCAGAAAAGAACATGCATTTATTATTACTACTATTATTTATGCTTTTTTTTATTTATCCTTTATTTTACCAGGTGATGTCCCATTGAGATAATCAAATCTCTTTTACGAGGGAGCCCTGGGACAATTACAATTACACAAGTTACAGCTTTTATTATTATAACTATTATTTATTGAACATTGGTGTATTTTACAATATTTAAAACATGTAAGCATCATAACATAAGTTTACAGTCACATGGAGATGTATCACCATGCCATTAAAAAGATATGAAGAGGGCAGAAGAGAAAAGAGATCACAAGACGACAGATAGGAAAGAAATAGGGATGAGATGAATGAGAAAAAGAGAGAAAAGTTGCAGTGAAAGGCCGTTTGAGATGCAGTAAGCAGCAGTAATGGAGTGAGATGAGACAGGCGGATAGAGGAAATGTGTTAGAGCCAACACATCACATCTGTGAAGACAAACCATGAGGGGAGGAAAGGCGAGAAAAAAAAGGTGTTAAAGGAAGAAAAAGGACAGGAAGCAGAAATGCCATCACACCCCCACCATCAGTGCCATCTCAAACACATTCTCTCTCTCTTTCTTTCTCCCTCTCTCTGCGGGGTGTGTGTTAGTAGTTTGATGAATAGAGCGGGTGGATGAAGTCGTACATAATGCTGATAGATCACCACAGGTTTCATTAGACCCAGAGCTAATCTAATCTCATTATATGACACGCACACACACACACACAAACTGTAATACCATAGCATTATTTTCTCTCCAATCTCTGCTAACACTCGGACCCTCACTGCATCCCTCTCTCAGGCCTCTGGAGAAGCGGAATTAAATCCTAAATAAAAGTGGGCTATCTTAACGTGCCTGCATTAGCCCCTATGACAGATTGGCACAGCGATCATAAGCCGCAAAACACAATTTAATGAAGTCATTAAAGAACTATTAGCCTGGCTGCACCATCACTCATGCACAAGCGTTACTGAGAGACCTGCAGCGAGAGAGAGAGAGCAAGAAACATCTCTTTCTCCGGCATTGTGATGAGTATTTTGTGTGTTTCTGGAAAGGTAATTTTGACACACTCCCATTAGTGACGATACGACCAAAAGCGCGACCTACTCAAGTATGTAAACGCCAAGAACACAGTTCAATTGTATATACTTAACATGCATTCTTGAGTCACTGTGGTGGTAACAAACCCAGGGGGCCAATAGAGTTACATTCAGATGTCTGTACTATTAAAACAGATGTGCATAACCTGAGCTGCATATGAAGTGTTCTTTGACGCATTTCAAATTGAAACAGTGTGCGAAACTGAACTTAAGTGCCTACTTTAACGCACTTGCGCAAAGGCTTTTGGGCCTGCATATTGTAATCTCATTACATAACTGTTGAAGCAATACACACAAAATACAGGGAGCGTGTAAATATCGATTAATACACGGATAGGGGTGTAAATATCTGCTCGGAACCGATTCAATTAGACTGTTTTAGTAAGATTCATTATTTTAAACAAATATGCTGATGGAGGACCATATGATTTCAGAAATGTGGGGAACATGGAAGCATAACCCACTCATTAAAATGGAATTTACTGTGTAATATGTTTGGAATATGCTGGAATTTGAATAATTTTGTATGAATAAATTAAAAGTAGCGCTGGAAAGTTAAATAAGACGTCATATGACGATGCTAAACAGAACATTATTTTGTGTTTGGTGTAATGTGGTGCATTAATGCGATTAAATGTAAAACAAAATCACATATTTTTACAAACCATACATTATCATTTCTCCTCTCTGCCCAGCATTTCTGAAACTTAAAAGCGAGGCATGCTCTGATAGGCCAGCTATAGGCAGCGTTGTGATTGGCCGAATATATCAAGCATGTGATGGAATTGTTAGGCCTTTTACCATTTTTGGAAACACACAGCATCTACATGACATGGTACCGGCCCACGCAGTGACGTAGATTTGTGGGGGCGTGCTAAATGAAGATTTTAGGAAGGCAAGGACGATCTTTAGTCTTTGCAAAAACGACTTGTAACACTCCAAAGGCAAAGGAAAACTTTGCATCATATGACACCATTTATAAAATTGCATTATTAACTATAGCGTGCCAATATTATAGACTAAATTTAAAATATGAAGTCTGGTTGCTGTGTATGTAAATCAGATGCAGTTTCATCTATTACAAAATTAAGTATTCATACGTAAAGCTTTCTACAGTAAAAATCTATAGCTTAACAAATCAAAAAATAATAATAATAGCTAGTTGCAACCTTTATTCCAATATCAAACATAAAACAACAGTCCCTCAATATCCACTAAGTGCCACCAAGTTATAGTTTTCTGCAACAGCAGTGGCTGTTGGCACATGACCAAAAGTGTAAATCTTATTGGTTGGCTTCAAAGTGTGATGGAAAAGACTGGTGACAACCAGGCAAATGTTCATGTCAGTCTGAACAGATGCATTAAGAATTGCTGATTCAAATTAAAATGTTTATCGCAACGACTTTTCCTGACAAACATTCCTGTTAGTGTGAACACGCCTTAATGCTCACACATGTCTGGTTCAGGATGTGTGTGTGTGTGTTACGGTTGCGCGGTATGGTAATCATATCGCCAGCCTGTAAGATCGCCGATACTATCGTGGGGGCAAGAGAGAGAGACTATCTGTACTATCTGCATCTGGAAGTACCAATAACCGAAATACTATACTTTCAAACTGACATGTTAAATTGAAAAATAATAAAACAGCTAGTTCATATATTCGGATAGAGCAGTCATACATCGTTATTATAGGATTGTGTGTCCTACGAGTTTGCCGCTTTGGCGCATCCTCGCAGAAGTTATCAGTCTAAAAAAAAGATAAAAGTATTTTCAGGTAGCCGAAGTTTATATTTTTGGAGTAGCGTTAAAATAAACGGATAGCTACACAAGTCACAGCGCTCTGGACCGCGCGTCCCACGGCCAGTCCCGTTTTAGAAAGATAACTTATAAACTGCATATTTTATTTATTATTATAATAATGATGAAGAACAAGCCACAATGTTTAATGGTGTTAATGTGCTGTAAAAGAAAGTGAAATGCTAGTGACGATGCTGTATCATGTTCATTCATAGCTGTTAAAGACGTCTAAAGGATGTCTCTTTTAGCACTAATAATTTGCAAATAAAAAATTCCATTTTGCAGTTCAATTTTGTTGTGGGTTTAATTTTAGAGTTTGTTTTTAAAACATTTCCAATGAGGAGGAGGAGCCTTGTTTGCATGTATATATAGTGAAATAGCGGGGCAATTCGATAATGGCCCAATAACAATAGGTCGCCTAATAATTATTAATAATATAATAATGATAGTAATAATTTTATACATTAATAGGAGAATGAGCCCAATATTGTCTTGACTATTGTCAAAGACATCTGGTATCGTTGATACCCAATACTATCGTCTATCGGCACAACCCAAGTGTGTGTGTGTGTGCGTGTGGCCCTTGACAGGGATAATTTGAGAGGAGAAAATTAAAGCGCTGGCAGATCGTCCATCACAAAGATGAAATTCAATGAAAAGATAAAAATGTCAATGTTTCCTCCCTCCGCACCCACTCTCTCCACTCTTATTTCACAATCTCTCCTCCTCCTCAGCAGCGGCAGATGAGTTGTGGGTCTAATGCATTTGGAGCAGAATGAACCCAGCGTGTTGTGCTGAAACTCTATGCATGTGTGTGTGTTTTATTACAGATGTTGTGTGCGTTCAAATGTATGCAGGAAGTGAAGTGTGAAAATGCTGCTGTGCATCATTTTGTAAATGTACTAGGAGTCAAGAGGTGTGAATTCATATCAACTCACATTAATGAAACGAGTGCGTGTCGTGTCATTGTGAATGATTTGATGGGTCATCTGCACAGCAACAATCTCATCGTGATGCCTGCATGTATCTGTCAGACTGTATCTGGCTATATTGTCAAGCTTGACATATACATAAAATCACTGAAAGAACCTGGCAAGAACAAATGCAGGTCACTAACCCAAAAGTTAATGAAGTCTGTATTCAGGATCATTATGATTTTTTTCCCCCCATCATTGTAATATCAAATTTATTAGTAATAATAATAATAATACAACTTTATTGCTTATAGCTGTAATGTGAAAAATTACACACATGTGAAAAAAATGCTTTTCTTACTTAGAACTTTTTGTCAAATTTCCAGCCAAAATATCAAACAATTCATGTTTGAAATAAGATTATTTTGCACACCCAATTGGCAGATTATTTATTATTATCTCTCTCAATTTTGACATGTTGTCTTCTGAAAAAAAGAATTTTTGCTTGTCCAGAAAATCCTTCTTGATTTAAAAGATTTAGATATATATTGGCTGATTTAAGACAAGCATTGTTTTGCAGTGATAATATTTAATGAGTATTAATATTTACAACACATATTTAATCTCAATAGAAATGAGTGTGAAAAACTTTACTCGAGTTTTGTTATTATTTCAATTGAATCATTAAATACAATTACTTGTATATAATTATTTTGATGCTTAACTAATATTTTATATATTATTCATCACAACAAATGAAAGTACAAATTACCCGCCATAACTCTTTCTTTCTTACCTATCTTTTCCCTCTCTAAAATGCACTCTTGCTCTTGCTGCAGTGGAGACTCACATCCACTTGATGGTGAGAGCGTGTCAAATCTATCTTGAAGATTTCTAAGCAAACACACATTCACAACTTCTTCCGTGCATCTGTGAGTGTGTGTGTGTTTTCTCACCTCTCCCAATTAACCTCTCAAGTATGACAGCACCTAGCAGTGTGGAGACGTGTTCTGGTATAGCCAGAGGGAGGTACTGACTGAGAGCGAGTGTGTGTGTGCTTATATTGCTAGGTTCTATTTAATATTTTGGCGAGAGTTCTTCAGCTGTGGAGGGAATATTACTGATGCATTGCTCACATTCTTTGGACATCCCCACTTCCAGGCACTTCTGCAGTCGGCAGTATTGACAGCGGTTGCGGGTGACTTTGTTGATGATGCAGTTCTTCTCTCTGTGGCACGTGTAGACCATGTTCTTCTGGATACTCCGCCTGAAGAAACCCTAAACACAAACAACACTATTAGGAATGTGTTGCGCACGCCAACAGATGTAAGAAAATGTCAGTCACGTGTCAAAACGTCTAGAAACGCTTTTTCCATACAAAACTCGGAATGATGGTGGAAAGTTTGTTTCAATATTTTCCTCTTATGAATTTTGTATCAGAAAACTACAAATGTATATTCTATAATGCCAGGTGCAAAAATAACTGTGCCCATGTCTTTAGTAAATCCAGACAGGAGGTTACAAAAGGGCTAAAGGCGACCGGGTATAAAATGCTACTTTGATATTATTTCCATCTAAACCACTACACAAAAACGTGGCGTAACACTTTCCAAAACATCCTCTTTTCAAGATGCAAGTTTATATTTGTCTGATCTTTCAGTTTTAAGATAAACAAAGCAAGAGCACTTAAAGAACATGTAAAAGTATGGTATTTGGGGTAAAAAGTGCCCTTGCTGTTTAGGCTAAGGCGCACAGTAGCATGATAGAAGGCTGACCTTCCCATTTGTCGACATGAAATTGTTAGATTAAGATGATAAATATCATATATTTTGTTGGGTGTCCATATTAGAGATAATCACCATTTTTATTCAAAACCATCATATAATTTGTTGTTACTGCTGTAGATACATATTCAATTATTATTGGATCTCCTTCAATGCTTTTAGAATATTTATTAAAATGGTTTCGTTATTGAAATATATATATATATATATAATTTTTTTTTTTTTTTCAAAATAAGCAGAAAATAGTACAAACTTTTCTAAAGTGATAGTTTTGAACAAGTATTAACATTTAAAAAAAAACAACAACATTATTTTTAGCAAGTATTTGTATCGATATCCGTGTGTGGGATAAAAGCCCCCTCTTGCCATCTCATATATTTATAAGATTTTTAGCTTGAATGATTTATTTTCACACAAAATCTGTTGTACGTTCAATGTTTTTTTATGCATGTCTGTGATAAGCAACTGCATAAAAATGTTTGAGGCTGAAGTTATGTTTCCATGTACTTCAGTTACATTACTATACTGTGTGTATATAAACAGTATTTTGTTTTCTTTTTGGGAAGAAATAGTTTACTGAAACTATTTTGAAAACAGCTGACTGCTAAGCTAAGTTAATAATGTTGCTACTTTTGGGTGGAATGAGAACAGGTCACATCACTCACCTTGCAGCCCTCACAGGCACTGACGCCATAGTGGTACCCTGAAGATTTGTCCTGACACACAAAGCAGGGCTTATAGACACGAGGAGGAGGAGGCGGAGACGGTGGGCTCGGGACTATCTCCTCTGAACTCGTACTCTGGGTCTCGATTGCTGTGAAAGAGAGAGAGTTTATGGGTCAATGACATGCCTTTTTTTTTGCTTTGAGTGTCTATTATTCCAGTATGCAAAAATACATTTAAATTCTATAAAATTCTATTAATTAGAATGTGACTTGTTCTATGTTCTTATGATGAATTTTAATGTTACTTTTGTCAAGCGTATAGTCATTACAATAAAAATTGTTTTTCAGAAGCATAAAACATTTAATAGCCCAAATTAAATCCAAACCATGTTGAATAAAGCAGACCTTCCTATTTATCTACTAGGCATCCCTAACACTGAACCCTCTCCCGGAGCGCTGCTGTGTGGGATTGGGAACATTACAAGAGAGATCAAAGACACAGACGTCCTGAAGCAGCTCCTGAGCTTCTGTCAGAGAGACATGGATGATCTTAGCACATTCATTAAACACGTGTAACACATTTGTGCTGCTGATAATTAGCCAGTCATCGCACATCAAAACAAGAGACGAACACTGTTAAACACCGTTCAAAACCAGCACTGGCTTGGATTCTAAACGCTTTTCCTGCTGTTTGTGCCATGACAACTACAACATTTTTTCTTTTTTTTTTAATCATTCACTTGATTTCATTCATTCATTTTAAACTCGATGCCACTGATGCTGCCAGCATCAAGGCTATTATCATGGCGGTCTCAGAATAAATTACACAAGGTATACAATTAACAAAAAGTTATAAAAGACATTTCAAATCTATACTAGACAAAAACTCTAAAATACATTCTGTTTATACATTTTTAAACAAATCAGTTAAACTGTATGTATAAACAAACAAATAAATAAAATAAATAAACAAAATCTTTTTTATATCAATGATATATTCCTATTATTACAATTAAATATATTATTACTAATTATATTATAACAATATTCATATATGTAATATGCTTATTAAGTTTTAGAATTTTTCTTTAATCTAAAAATGATTATTTTACATGGATTAATATTTGAATTGCATTATTAATATATAAATATAATAACAATACTTTTTATTAGTAGTATTATTATAGTTTTTAATTATAAATTAATTTTATCTAACAACAATTGTTATTGTGTATTATTAAATAATAAGTATAATTACATTTTAAATGAAAGTTTCATCTGTTAATTATTATATTTATCCAGTATGATTAATATACTGTTAATAATAATAAAAGCATAACATTTTTCATTATTTATCATTATTATTATTATTATTTATTATGTGGCACAAAGAAAGATTTCCAGGACTGCATCACAAATCATATCATTATACAACAAGTACAAATATGTATTTCACTAGTTATGGTACTGTACTTTTAAGTGCATATAAAAACAGCATAGTACTATTGCAATATACTAGAACATCTAAGATGTTATTTATAAACAAAAACATTTTCAAACTCCTTCCTCTGTTTAAGGGTTTGTTAAAATACGGATGGAGGTTTGAAAAATCTAAAAATGAACCCATATCAAGCAACCATTGACTCTTTCACACATGATTTGAATCACTAATTGTATTTTTTGAATACTACAGGCAGCATGTGACTTGGGGACTCCTGGACTATATATTCCTACAAATAATAGTAATATCAGGGTGTTGTCAACAGGACACAATGAGTATATTTCTGTGTTTATAGAACAGGTGGAGAGGGTATCCGAGGTGAAAGTATGCGCTTGCTTCTCTAGCTGGTTTGGCTGCAATTTCTTTTCCGTGTATGTGTGTGTGTGTGTGTGTGTCCCAGCTGTAGCAGAGGGCAACTCAACTTGTGAGCTGAAGTTAAATATAGAACTCTTATTTACACACCACTGCTGTCGGCCCCGCCGGGCACATCAAACACGCACAGAATGACTGCAGACGCATATCTGAAACTGCATCCATACACACACAAACACCAACACACACACTGTCAATGTGCATGTTCCCGCCTGTCTCTCTGTGGGCAGGAAATACTCAGAGACGTCCTGGAACAGACTGACGGAATGAAAGGCTGACTCAGCCACGGACGGAGAGAGAATGAGAACGAGAGCAGGAAGGAATCGGAGAGAATGGAAGAGAAAATCAAACAACTGTAGTTCAAACATGTGGCTATGACAGCCAAGATAAGCACATACACACAGACACATCGCCGGGCAAAACATCTGGGATCGACCAAGAGCTAAAGCTTTGCTTTGAGTGGACAAATGGAGGAGAGTATAAAACACCCACGTCTTGCCCCTAGTCCAACACGAATTAGTCCAAAAGTCTGTGGATGCCTTGAGACCACACTCATGATCTCACTTCGTTTCAAAACTCTGAACTTTTAATCGCTGCTTCAGGGTGGGATAAGAGTGGGTGAAGAAAAATATTAAATATTAAAATATTATTAGATGTTTACATTGTTGGAAGAAATTGCACTAAACTGCCCATCAACAGTGCAATTTTTATTGTCTGAAAATGATGCTGTGATTATTAAAAAGAAGTGAAAAAATACATATATATTTCAAAAGATTTGAAGAATATTATTTTGTGTTGTGTCCTGAGCATTGTCATTTTAGTATGATTAGTGTACTATTATAATTGTTTAGATTTGCGCTTTCAACATATATTACATCTATATTTACTGTATATCCATATAATTTGTAATATAAATACATTTTATATATAAAACTTTTTTTCTGACATATATACACATGATTGTGTGTTATTATATATACATAATATTACATTTACACATAACACATACATATATTACGTAAGGAAACTTATTTTGGACGTGATTAATAATGATTAATCATTTTAAAGCAGTAATTTAAGTGCTTTTTCATTTTTTATTTTAGTTTTATTTTGAAAGCTTTAGTAATTTTATTCCATTTTATTATAATATTAATAAAATACATATATATATATTCTTAAGAAAGGTTTATGGCAATACAAAAAAATTGTTTTATTATTGTAATCCAGCACCTGTGTGGTTTCTAAGTTATTGCTTACGCCAACAACAGCTAATTTTCTGTACAATTTGCAAATATTGGAGGCAGTCAGTGGGACTCTAATGGACATTTTAATTCTTAAGAACTATCCTAATTGTGTGCAAATATTTTTTCTCCACAAACAAGTCACTTATCACCTACTTATCACCCTTGCGTAATGACGTCTTTTTCATTTACAATGTGAACAGTGACTGATACAGTAGAAAAGTAGAGTGATTTTCCCATCCCGCCTGCATCTATTTTTTTTATTTGACCAATTTACAGTTAGTCCCACCCAAACACGCACCGTCTGAGTCAGAAGGTGACTCAAGCCAAAAGAACAGTGTTTAGACAGCGCTACAGAGCCAGCGTTTTCACTTTTCAGCAAGTCAACCTGTGAAAGACCAAAAACATACTTCAGAAGACGTAGCAACGTGCTTGCCAATCCGTTTTTGGAGATGTTGAAAACGAAACGAGTACTTGAGTTATAAAGCGCATTCTTAATCATGGGGTTTGAATAGCTAGAAGCTTTTGCATGTGTTTCACATGCTTGTGTCAAATATGTTTTAGACCATAAAGTTGCATATGCACAATAAACTAGAATAGAATAAAGAATTTTAACACTGAAAACAATCTAAAACCACTGTTGAATATATGACATGACTGATTTTGCATCAGAAAAATCTGCATAATATAATTGACTATATATGTATATTATTTAAACAAATCCAGGCCATGATTTTGGTGTCTCCTTTTTGCGTTTTATTTCACATCCCAATTTGTTGCCACTGCATAATAGTGTGTGTGCAAACAAATAGATGCACTCAGGACACCCACTACATCAGAGAGACAGAAAGAGAGAGAGATGAATGAGGGGAGACGGGGATAAACAGAACGAGCACACTGTGTGTTTGTGTGTGCGGTAGTGTTTCTGTCAGTCTGTTCTCTCATGTCAACCGAATTACACACAGAACACTTATATAACACACCACATTACTGCTTATTAACAACAACCCCTCTGCTGTCTCTCTCTCTCTGTTTTTCCCGTTGTGCAGGCTTCAAAATTTTTTTTATTTTTTAATCATCTTGTTTTTCACACTAACCTTTTCATGTCTTGTAATGTTGGTCACTAAAAAAATCTTTGAGGGGTAACAACCTACTCCAGAAACCATTCATCTGACTGCTGCCATTATTCTTCCTGACATACTGCATACTGACGGCGTTCCACCCAAACGTCACAAATGTTTAGAGATAACTATAACAGAATATACAGAGATTTACTGCATCTGCTGTACTTGCAAACTTTTTAAGAATCAATGCACAAACTTCACTAAACACAGTAACATAGAGGGCTTGACATTCACTTTTTTGCTCACGAGCCACTGAGGCTAGTGGTTTTCTATATTTACCAGCCACACAGCATTTAAACTAGCCACAATTGTCTTATGGGAAATTACATTTAATATGACTTAATACTGTATATAGCCTAACTAGAACAAAGACAGGCTACTAAGGAAGTAAACCACCAGTAGGTGGCAGCATGTGACTATTTTAATTAATGAGTCATTGAAGCCTTCAAATGATTCGTTCAGACTGCTAATTTAAGAATGAAGCAAGTGCCTGTCCTTATGAATGGACCACTGAATCATTGACTCAAATGATTCAAAATGATTCATTAACAAAACACCGCTGCTCTGTGTGTTGCGCGTGCGCAATTGTTCTGCTGTGATCTTTCTTTGTTTTCAGGGAACTTGTGTTGCTAGGCTGTATGTTATGAATATAAAAATGAACTTAAATTTGTATTTTTCTTCTGTGTGCAGTTGCGTTTATTTGTTTTGATTTCTCCACAAGATTCTCTCACATTGACAAGCTGTGTGAGCCTCATTGGCGTTACCTCTTTGTTACTCTTTCTTATTCATCGCCGTTTACATGTACTGAATGTAATAAAATCAGAACCATTCTCACCGAAATTTCGGTGCAGTTAGATGCTTATATATTTAAAAAGCTAATCTTAACAGTTTCACACCTTCTTAACAAGTGTAAACACTTTTTTCTAAGTTTATGCATATTTTCTCAATAGCACAGTACAATTATACATACTGTACCATAATACATATAGTATACAGTATGTATGGAGTATTCCATAATGCAATGCGCTCAACTTTTTATGCCAAATAGCTTATTTTATTAGTGGGATATTAGCAGGATTTTTCTTTCTTTTTTTTCTTTTTTAATCAAAACTAAAATTTTGTGATTTATTAATTGGAGAGATAGGCAGACAGATCGTTGCAATTAATGGCTGTAGCATGCTACAAATATTGTTCGGTGGAGATTTGTTGATGCATCGACTACAAACAGCATAAACTAATCATTGATGGATGATCAGAAATTAATATTGCCTATATTAATAACCAGCACTACAGTCCACGCCCACAAACCTGATATATTTACCTGCTACCCAATCAGTGTGCACAAAATAGACTTTAAACTCTATTTCATTCAGCGATTTTGGCCCTCCAACCATGTTTCGGCCTAAACTAGAAATTCCATTTCAGCTGAATATTTCAAAAACGAACACTACACTCTCTCGCTAGCTAATGTATTTGGAGAAGCTATCCCGTACTTCTTGAACGCAGTACTTTGGCTCGAAAAAGTAACATTTCAACATTTTAGAGTGTCCTATTTCACCATTTAATTAAAAACATCCCATACGCATCCAGGAGGTCTGGGCTAAGCCCCGAATATACGCTGACCCTATAACCGGCCGTCTCTCTCTCCGTCTATCTGTCTATCTCTAGGTTCAAGCTGAGGTTACATTCCTAATGTTCCGACAACCAACAAACACTGTAACTCAACCTCTGTCCTGTTCTCCTCTTCGGTCTCTCTCTTCATCTTTAGGAGCCTTTAACTCCTCCTTCCTGACAGACAATATGTCTCCCTTTCTCTCTGTGCCTGCTGTAATCACCCGTTTATTCATCTGTGGGTTCAGGTCTGGGTCTGGGCTTGTTTAGCTCTCATTACGAGCGGCCCAAAGGGCGCTGGGAGAGGACGGGAGGGGGTATTAATCAGATTTGGGTTGGTTAAGCCCAGCTTAAGTGTGTTAGTGGGGTAGAGACAGGCCCTATGGGAGAGCAGTCACACACACACTCACACACTTATCTCACTATTAGATTATGCACTGCCTTGCAGTGACAGAGTGTTTTAAGGATCAGGACCCAAGGCATTTTTTTTTTGACATGATTTCAGTCTAACATCAGCGAAGACAAACGGATCATAACTTCACTGGATCAAGAAGTGGTATGTCTGATCCATTCTATTTATGACAAACTAAAACCAATTAACTACCGCCCTGAAAATCAATAGTCAAACATCACATGCTATGAGACGCTACCTAAAATAGCAGCCATGTTACCGGGTAGAAAGTGCAACCAACATGGCATCAGTCAATGAAGCACTCTTTTCTTTTGAAGGCAGGTAGATGTTATTGTTTGAAATAATCATTTTGGCTGGCCGATATATCAATTGCATGCATTTACAATGTTAAAAATAGCAATCATGTTACTGGGTAAAACGCTATAATTTCACAGATGCACTTTTAAAAGGCATGTATGGTTGACAGTAATTTTATGAAAAGGCGTAAGACACAAGGGTCGCTTTATTTGAAATAATTAAAAAAAATAAACCATAATTTTGGCTGGGAGGTATATCAAGTTCAAAATATATTCACAGCGATCATAAGGGCTGCAAAAAGTTGGCGTGCGTGCATACTGTGTAGGGTTATGTATTAAGAAATATGTAACATATTTTCCTTAATATGTGTTCGTATATTTATATACACATAATATATATGCCTTTATTTCATTGTGAAAGCTTTTTAATATATTTCCATTTCGACATTTATGTTTAAACCATTTCAGACAAACACATAAATATCATGGTATAATATTTTCAGCTTATCATCTAACCTTGGTTGTAATGTTATTCTCTCTGTATGGTTAGGGCATGTGTTCATGCTGAGTGGAGGAGATTAGGAGACTCCCTGCCTACACACACCTCCTGTTTATATTACACACACACACCCACACACACCTGTATTCAGTGTTTTTGCAGCCTGCATATCCATATTTTTCTATACAAGACAATGGTCAAAATTCAAATGACTGAAATGTATTTAGTGCCTATTAAATATAAAAATTATTAATAACAGGACAATGTCAAGTACCTGAGCACACGATCCTACAAAACATAAATCTGCTTTATAAGTAGTTTATACAGTAATTGTGTTACTATTGTGTATGATATATATTGTATATGATAATATTGTAGTTTTTTGCACAGAGTATGTATAATATTACTTGCATATACAGATGTTTTTGTTTGTTTTTATTAAGGTTTGGACACCCATTCACTGCAGACGATTTGCTGGTATGCAAGTAATGTAAGGCTAAATTTCTCCAAATCTATTACAGTGAGACTCATCTTCAAAACTCATCTGACAAGAACTAGATTGTTCCAGTTTCCTGATTTGCTACCATCTCTTGATTTTGACGTCATTATGAAAGAAAGTAGGCCAATTATGTTGCCAAAGAAAAAAGCACTCAAATCAGTTCTTTCAAACCCATTACTGCCTTCAATTACTTCCTATGAATTCCCCAGAACAGAGACGGGTCTATTTGTTTTATGTGCATGTTTTTTGTCGAGGGTATAGTGTATCGATACAGTAAGGACCGTGAGCATCAATTATTACTAGAGCGGGCAGCTTTAACATAAATAGTGCAGTAGAAATGGCTAGCATCATAATTTAAACATATCCTAGTTTTTTTTGTAAGCAATATACAAGACGAGGTCCACTATTGCACATGACGTCTGAACATATGCTGAAACATAATTCTGTTATATAAATAGCAAGGATTAGAATGAATGAAGACCTTGGCAGTACAGTGACTAAACTTGGGAAAATATCATTCGGTCACTTTTTTTAAGATCATTTTTGTTTGTTTTGGAGCAGAGCCAGTTGAGAAAGGAACAGGAGTTGTGTTGATTATTGTGTTTTTATCAGCTGTTTAGAGACTCTGCACCCATTTACTGCAGAGCATAGAGAGCATGTGATGCATTGCTAAATATCTCCAAATACCAAACTTGCTTCCATCTTGGATATCCCGAGGCTGAGTAAATGTTTAACAAATTTTAATTTTTGGGTGAACTATTGCTTTAAATCTTAGAAATATGTTTTGAATGTTGTGCACGTTCTCATTAGGAGGTCTGTTGCCGTGGTTCACTGAAGACACGGGTTAAAAAAGAAGGTTAAGAAAATAGAAACAGTCCCGTCTCTCACTTGCTCTTGTCTGTCCTTAGTAATTAAAGTAAAATGAGACTCCTTTGTTCTGAAGTTTATTTTCCATCATGCACCTGTCCCATGGGGTAGAATGAATGAACATATGTAAACTATCTCAGAGGTCGCGGGTTTGTGAGCAGAGTTCACCGGGCTAATATTTTCATGAATATGTGTGCGCGCTCAGGGAGATTTCTGAGGATCAGATGATCTCGTTCCCTCTTCAGACATCAATTTCCTGTAAACGTCTGAGGTCTTTGAAAAACTCCCACACACTTAAACACAGAGATCATCTCTTCCTGTGCTATGGGTCACCATATCAGTCTGCATATGGAATTCTCAACAACAATCAACACAAAAAACCATTATCAGACGTTTTCTGCTGTGACAGACTAGTATGGAGTCCCACGCATGCCAATCAATAATCAAGAAACCAATAAAACAATCGATCACTTTTAAAATGTGTATTTATGGAAGGGTCATAAGAAAATCTTCATTTTACGCAACAAATCAACTACACATTAGTCAGCATCACATTAATGTGACTCATTAATGCTCTCTGTAATCATAACATTATGATATGATTTCACTTTAGAGTTGGGATCAGTGTTACTTTAATATCACTGGGATATTATACATTGCTGAAAAAATAAAGAGAACACTTAAACAACACCGAGTCAACTCCAACGCTGCTTCCGAAATCGCTTACTTCTCTACTATATAGTACGCGAAAAACAGCATGCGAGGCGAGTAGTATGTCCGAATTCATAG
>JAUMHR010000062.1:4694701-4707872 GCA_032361145.1 Enteromius fasciolatus | reverse complement strand
TGGCTCAGGTAGTGCAGCTCATCCAGGACGGCACATCAATGCGAGCTGTGGCAAGAAGGTTTGCTGTGTCTGTCAGCTTAGTGTCCAGAGCATGGAGCCGCTACCAGGCGACAGGCCAGTACATCAAGAGATGTTGGAGGAGGCCATAGGAGATGTGCATGCGTCTGCTCAATCGGTCAGAAACAGACTCCCTGAGGGTGGTATGAGGGCCCGACGTCCACAGGAGGGGGTTGTGCTTACAGCCCAACACTGTGCAGGACGTTTGGCATCTGCCAGAGAACACTAAGACTGGCAAATTCATAGAGCACATGTCACAGACGTGATGTGTATATGTATATACACACACACACACATACATTTTATATTATATTATGTATGTATATATTGTAAAATGTAAAAATTACTAAACAACTGCAAGTCTATTCTGCTAACATTTAAAGCACGTCAAATGCATCTTTAACTCCTGTTTTCCGCTTAAAAACACAGAATAATAACAATATGGCCCATTTTATTGCTTATCTTATTGGATCAGAAGAGATAGATTTGACAAATCAACTGCTAAAAATATGGCTAGATGCCTGACACCTCTCACCATAGCAACAGTACTGACAATCCACATCAATAGGTAAACAGATCCAATAACCAACCTAACTTTACCTATTACATTTCATAACAAAGTCAATGGGAGACACCTCTGAAATTCACAATGTATTCTTCTAAGTCACAAGATGATGGCTTCTAATATAGAATTTGGACTTCAGGCCACCAGATAAGAAATTGTCATTAAAAAAAATTTGGGATCAAAACTAATTAACATACAACCTCCTACATTTACATCTATTCAGTTACTATTCAGAAAAGCAGAACTGCTCTGATGAACAGGGTGAGTTGGTATGTGGTATAGAGTATAGCCAATCATAGCAGAAATCACTTACAGAAGTCTTAAAGATACAGGAAGGTATAGCCTGTTTACAGTGCTTCACAGAGTGTGGGAAATAGTCATTCAAATAAATCATGACTGTTTTGGTGAAAGAAAAAAAAAACGTTTACAGTATTTTATGTGGAAATCAGGTAAAAAGATGGAAAATATGAAAAAAACTGTCTATTTTGGCTGAAATCAAAATGCATTATAGTAGGATAAAAAACACTTTTAAATGAACCATTTACACACACACACACACACACAAAGTAAAGTAAACTGAACAGTGAATTCCAATTGGGGAGCTAAAATGAAATGGTAGTTGCACATTATATCAGTTCCACAGAACTATGAAGATTTTTCCTCCTAAATTATCATAAAAATCAACAGAATCTCTGATCACCTTGGCCTTGATAACTTTCTATTTCACAACAACAATATGGACGCAATCTATGAAAGCATGTCACGTCAACAATGCCCATATATTAGCACAGATCTCTGGAATGTAACATTCCTTAAAGTCCAGAAATAAAAACAAACACAAGATAATTGTGAACATTCCTGAAATGATGAAAGGTGACAGTCAATCTTATTCCTGAAACACAAGTTCACTTTTATACATTCACAACTTCCTGCTGGCATAAGTATTCAGAAAAAAAAACAGTGTATAATTCGATTTCAAATAATCCAATACAACTGTATTTCTCCGACAATTTGATTTCAGCCATGCCTTAAGTCTTAAGTTATGTTGCACCTCAGAGATAGCTTAACTTTGGAAAGGAAGCTTGTGTCACTGAACACTATAAGTGAACTGGACTGTTCTTGCACAGGTTATGACAACACTAGAAATATAAAACACAGCTGCACATGATACTGCACAGTCATTCACATACAGACAGAATGGTTACTTGTATGTTACAGATGCATGACACCGACAAAAAAAGTGGTAACTTGATATTTTGGCAATGTTTGATATTTAGACAAGATTTATTTAGCGTGTTTATTTGTTGGTACTTCGGCTGGTTTAGGAAATGATGGTCAGTTCATGGCAATGATTGAAATCAATTTTTTCATTAGGACAGGAGTAGGGAGTAAAGTTTAGCTCCAAGCCTAATCAAATGCATTTGAACCAGCTAATCAAGGTCTTCAGGATGCAGGTAGGTATTTTTGTTCAGGGTTGAAGCTAAACTCTGCAGGAGAGTGGCCCTCCAGGATCAACGTTCCCCACCTCTGCATTTGGAGGTGATATTAGCTTTAAATGATTACAAGACCATATCTACATGTATAACTTTTTCCCAACCTTATTAGATGTATGCATCCTCTTTTAAACAGAATGATTAAGATTAAGGGCTAAATTCCATTGAAATAAAACAACACTGCATATGATGCAATAAATAAAATAATCTCCAGCAACACATTTTTTTTACATTACTTTTTTTTTGGCACAGAATTTGCATTTAAAGCAGCATTATGTAACAGCAGATGTATTTACACTGCATAACTATATGTATTATTTTAGTATATGCAATATGTTAAAACTAATATTCATATTTTAAATATTAAAAAAAAGAAAAAATACAGTAACAGAATAGGGAACAGTAGTATTAACTACTGACTTTTCCCTCAATAAACTCCTAACTAGCTGCTTATTAATAGTTAGTAAGGTAGGTATTTAGTTTGGGTAGGACTAGGGATGTAGAATAATGCCTAATTCTACATGACCTTATTATGTGCTTAATTAGGCTACTACTAATAAATAGCTAATAATCTAGTAATGTGCATACTAATAAGCAACTAGTTAGTAAAAAAATGTATAAAGTCGGCAACACCTAGGCTCCAAAAATATAAAAAAATGTTTATTTGTTAAAACAACGCATAGCGTATGTAACGTTTCGAGCGCACAGGGTCTTCATCAGACAGCAACTAGTTAAAATGCACTAAAATTAAGTGTTACCAAATCAACTTTAAATATAAAATTACAACCAGGCGGTAACACTTTATTTTACAGTTACAGTTGCTTATTAGCATACATATTACTACAGTATTGGCCATTTATTAGTGCTAATTACGCATATATTAACGCCTTGTTCTACATCCCTAATCCTACCCAATACCTAAACTTAACAACAAGTCATTGTCTTAACGAGCGAATCATTGAGTCATTCACTCATTTGATTAGTTCAAATGGATGATTCATTCAAGAACAAAGCAAGTGACTGTCTTTATAAAAGAATCATTGAATTACTGATAGAGACTCCTGATTTATTTAACACTGGTTTAAAACACCAAATGCCCTGTTTGTGAACTGTTTTTGCCAAAACAGAGCCCAAACAGATAATGCTGACATTATTGTATCTGCAAAATATTAAATTGTTACTCAACAGTTGTGTAAGATCAGTATAACATCAAATCATGCTTATAATACACATGCTTGTGTGTTGTTTTATACCTTTATTTCATAGGTATACTGAATTTCAGGCTTGTTGAACTAGCTTAAATCATGCTGTGAAAGTGTGCACTCTAAATGTGTGTTTCCATTTGCAAAGTGAATGACATACTCAATGTCAGCATCCACGTTGTAAAAAAAACAATTGCAATATTATAGTAGACAATACATACTATCCTGTACACTGTTTATGATTTATGTAGGCATAAGCCACAAAAATAAGAAACCAAACCTAAATCTAATCATCTAAACCATTTACAGTAGATTTATCAGCGGAGCAAAATATCCATGAAAACAAGGACTATTTCTGAGAACTCTTTCACTATACACAAGGACCTTTTCAAAGTACGCACAGCCTACAGTAGATACACACCGTCTCCTTGTTTCTCTGAACACTTGTGTAACTCTACAAACATGTGGCTCATTTGGCACCAAAATACTTCCTGCTCTCAGCCAATCATATGTCAGCGTCTGTTACCAGATGTCATTCAAGTTCAGACGTAAAGTATTCAAGTGTTGTCTTTCCACCAGCTCGCACACACAAGCACTCACACAATGAGTTTCATATAATCATGTTCTCCTCCGTACAACAGAATTCTGATTCTCAGACCAGCTAAAGCAAAACTCAATTATCTGAAGCAGACATGAGTGCTCGTGTGTGTGTGTGAGTGCTTTCATCTGGTTCAGTCAGAGACGGTTTACTTTAATGTCATGTATTTTAATGCACATTCTTCCATGAAAAATTTAAGTCTGCAAAGTTGGACAGGTTGCATTTCTTTTTGGCCTTAAATGCACATTTGAGCACGTACAGCCCACACAATATTATTCTATGTCTCACAAAATATTCAGAACTGCAGAGTTTGATTCAATTTAGTTAATAGGCTTGTTTGGATGGTTATAAAAAACTAATCACGGACTAATTAAATTGGAGGTCAGAGAACATCTTACTTTTTTGCAGTAAAAAGCTTAATTTCATTAAAGTTTCTGAACATTTTTGTATAAAATATGGTATTTTCAGTTACACTTTATTTTAAGGTCCAATTCTTGCCATTAACAAAACGTAAATTATGCCTTAATAAACTCGTTATTAATAGTTAGTAAGGCATTTGTTTAAATTTGATTAGGGACTTAGAATATGATAATGCAGAATATATGCTGTAAGACTAATAAACAGCCTATATCTTAATAATAGACATGCTCATAAGCAACTAGAGTTAATAGTGAGAATTGGTCCCTAAAGTAAAGTGCCTTATTTTGTAGTTTTAATATTCCATTTCACAATTTTAAAGAAACTGATATTTTGAGCTGAGATGCATTAAAAATAACGGTAAAAGCATTGAAAATGACACAAAAGATTTCAAATAAATGTTGTTCTTCAAACTTTCTTTTGAAAAGACGCTGTACTGTGGTTTTCACACTTCATTAACCAGTATGACCATTTTCAACTAATAATGAAGAGTTCTTGCCAGATTAGCATATTAGAATGATTTCTGAAGGATCTTGTAACACTGTCTTTTCATTGTAATGATTGATGTAGCAAGCCATCTGTTTGGACTGAGAAAAGCTGCCATGGGATGTTTTGTTGAAAGTCAGGGGACGCACACGCACACATAATGAACTGTTAATGTGATCGGCTACATAGGCATGTCAGCATCAGTACTGTTCAACGCCACACAATAAAACGGACAATGTAAAAATAAAGAAGCTGAAAAAGCCTAGATCAAATATTCATGCAAAATGAAGCCTGAAGCCGCCATTACCTGAGATACGACCTTAGATGAGAATCTTTAAAGACGCCCCGTTGAAAAAGCAGCAGTAATCCTATTAAAACATGTATTTGCTGCTAAGACTGATAGAATGTGGTCAGGCTGCATAAGGTTACATGCTTAAAATAAATCAAATCAAATCAAAAATAACTTTAAAGGTGTATTTTAAAAGATGGATATTAGCCATATTAACCATAAAAACATATATAGAGCCTAAAATCAGGGTCAGTAGAAAAAACACCCACAACACCCTAGAAACCAAAACACAAACAAAACTTTAGTACAAAATCTTGCAAAACTACATTGCATTTTTTGTCTTTAAATGCAACGCGCATATTTTTAAAAGCACCCACTGTTATCTTCCTAACTTTCGAGACCAGTATCAATATCAAATTAACCTGCTGCTTTTACATTGACCTGTGGCCTGTTCCATAAAACAAGTTTACCAAATAAGCCATATTTCAATTAGTCTGACTTATTTTGCAACAAATCTACTGACAATAAGCCTGACTAACCAAAATAAGCCTGGCTTGTACTCTTTGTAATCTTGTTTTATGGAACAGCCCCCTGGTATTAATGTGAGAATAATACAGAATGATACAGACCACAAGCCATTCGGAGAACAAAATATCAGATTCAATTCCTGCATGTCAACTAGAAATAATAAAGGCCTGCTCACATCAAGAACAATAACGTTCTAAAAGAAGATAGACGTCGAACGATAACAACTAACGTGAACGATATTGTTAGGATCGCTTTCCGAGCATTTATTCCATCTGATGAATGATTAAATCCATCCAACTTAACACAACAGAAAGGCAGAGCAAGAAGTACAATACGCTTATGTTTTTGCAATTGCAACCGTTGAAGGTCCAACAAAAAAGTTTGTTGTCCAAACCTTTATGTATTCTTACTTTGCAGAGCACAAAAGAAGATAATCTGAATCTCAATAATGTTGAGAAACAAACCAAACTGGTGACCACTGTACAGAAAAAGAGAGATCTGTTAAAATAGTGCGTTTATGTTACCCAAAAGACAGGTTTGTAATAAAATAAAGGCAAGTTAAATGACAACAAATGTATTAAATATAAATTATTTTTGAGTGAACTATCATTACCATACCAGGCTCCATACCCTATCAAAAATTATAGATAGTAGGGGGGCTGGTATAAACATAAATTGCTAATTAAGTTTTACTCACCAGTACTGTCCAATTTTGTCAGTAAATGTTGTGTACCGCTGATGAAGAACATCTTTAAACACTCCATATATAGCTGCACTTACAAGACAAGCTTGTGTAACAACAAAACATTCCACTTCATTCTCTGCGGATAAAGCCATAAAGTGTCAATGCGCATCCTGTGCTATTCATTTTGTTGCAACAGTGCTAAAAGCTTCCCGTGTATATCAGGAAGTTTATTAAAAGACTGAATTATGAAACTGCCTAACTTCAATTTCAATCCTTTTTCTAAAATCACAAGAATGCACATCACATCAATACGCATTTCATCACCTTCAAAGCTCATAAAATAGAAACTTCCTAAAAGCACTAGCTGGCCATAAACGTGTGTCAGTGCAGAAAGAGATGCTGTTAATATACAGCTAGTTTCACAAACACCCTCCAAGGAGAGCCCAGACAGATAAACACAGCACATGGCACAACAGTGCACTGACATGTGAAATGTGTGCAAAGGCATGCGATACATGAACAGAATTTAAGAATAGATGTTAGTAAGAATTGTGCATGTGTAAAGAGTGTGTACGAAGGTCCGTGGGTGCAGCGTGAAGGGGAGTGTGAGTGTGTGTGTATGACTGTCATGTGAATAAGAGGCAGTGCATTCCTTCACGCTGAGGCGTGTAATCTCTCTGGAAACCCCACCTCAGCGCTGAGAGAAGCCGACTATCAAAGATCAAGCGTGTTTGATCCTGATCGACCCCCGTAAAGACCCTGAGCCGTCAGTCTGATGAGTGAGATCGTACGGACACATCATTTTTCGCTCTCATTTATAAGCGGCTTTTCGTGCAGGAAAACAACACAAAAATATTGTTGCTCAGTTTGTATTAAGATTCTAAAAACAACCTAAAATCATTGTGCACAAGTACATGCTGCAGTTATGGTACAGGCAGTTTATGAGCTTGGAATATTTCATCAGAATAACGTTGAAAAGGGAAACGTTAAGAAAATAGTTCACCTAATAATACAAATCTGTTTGAAATGTACTTACTCTCAAGCCATCCAAGATGTAGATGCTTCTTTATTCATCAAAATAGGTTCGGAGAAACGTACCGTAGCATTACATCACTTGCTCACCAATGGATTCTCTGCAGTGAATGGGTGCCGTCAGAATAAGTGTCAATCCCTTAACATCTTGCAAAGTGAAATCTGTATGTTAAGACAAAAATACAAGGAAACAATCCATCCCTTGTTGTGCTTCCCTTCAAAATCCACCATTAGGTATTTACAACTGTTTAAATTATGCTTGATCTGTGCATATTTCTCTCCTGATTAACACCAGACGACTTTCTCCACTAAAAGACTCATATTTAGACAAAATCAGTAAAGTTATAACATCTTGATGGATCTTTACTTTAACAACATGTTAATTGATCGACTGGAATAATTTGGATTATTTCTGGATTATTTAATCAGCTATTTGAAGTTTGACGGCACCCATTCACTGCAGAGGATCCTTTGGTGAGCAGGTGATTCAATGATAACTTTCTACAAATCTGTTACATGAAAATAAAATTTATTTACATATTTAATGGGCTTACACAGGAAGCGCCGCTCCAACAGTAGGCCTCAAGACACATCTTTAGGGATTAAATATAGGCTACACCCTCCAAGACAGACAATCTCTCCTCCTTATACTGTGACTACTTACATAACATTTTGATTTGAATCAAATAGCCTATGTGATGTATTTTTAACGCCTATGGCAGTGGGCGATCAGTGCTGTACTTTACAAAATATGCCAACCACCACAAAGGTGGTTACACCACAATATTTTAACATCTAAAACTGTACCCAGTTTTTTATGAATCAGAAATGCTAATATATATATGGAATCCTGCTGCAAAACAGAAATGAATAAAACCGACTGAAATGTATCTGAACTCAAACACTATAAGGTAAATTATGCACTGAAAAGCCCACTTGCTTTGGCACAACAGCTATTTTATATGTAATTTACAGTAGTGCTTGCTGAAAAGTATAGCCTAGTGTACTTTAGTCAGGAGTGAGGGTCTCATGACGGCTCAAAGTTCCCTTGCATATCTTATCCATACTCCTCCGACAAAACTTGCATTTTGACCTAACTCTACGGGTGCATGATATCTTTCCCAAAGCAATGCTATAGAAATGTTTGACCAGCAATGTATGATTATGTGAACAACTGAGGGTGCACAGACTGCTGGGATCCCTTAAAAATAACACAAAATATTTATACTTATCTATATAAAACATAAAATAAAATAAAAACAACACTCAAAATAATTTATATTTCACAAAATGTATTTCTAAAGCTGGTCATAGATTCAGTAGATGTGTGTAAAAGCATCTGTAAACAAATGCAAATCTCTTTGTTGGACAAAACAATGGCTGAAAGAATCTAGGACGAGGCAAAGCATGTAAAAGTTGTTAACTGAGAAACTAGGTCAACACTACTATGCATAATGTTAATGTGATTACAGAATTTAGTATTTTTGTATATTAGATCCCTGAGCCGAGTCTGAGTCTGATGAACATACTAAATATTTACTAGACTGCTGTTTCTGACACTCTTTTTGTAAGATTTCAATGTTTACGCCGCTGTATCTATGCCAAAGGTCACGGATTGCGTGACCCTGTGCGCCCCAGGTCACCATCCACAACGGCTCAAAGAACTACAGCAGATCCACTCTTTTAAAATTGGTTAAAGCAAAAATCCTGCAATTACTTTCTCTCTTCATCACATTTATCTCACACATATGACCCATAAAACACTGTTTCATCATTAAGCACAGCACAATTTCACATCCACAAGTTTCCCACTAACCTTGTTCTGAATTTCATTCATATTCTCTGTTCCATTAATGCTCAGCATGTTAACGAGCTGTCATAAAAGCACAGCTCTCAAGAGCCAAGATCTGCATGATTAAATGTTTTCAGAGCCACGTGCTTTATATGACTTACTAGATATTGCTATCTTTACAAACTGATTGCTAAAATATGATGGATTGATGACTGAAAGAAATAAACCTAATGAATCCTAAGGGAAGATCTGCATGCTGCTAATACGCAGACGAGCATCTCTCTCTGTATGTGTGTGTGTGTGTGCGTAAGTGGGTCAACCAGCTGGATTTAAATATCAGTGTAAGAATGACTGAAACAAACGGAATTAAATCAGACAAATTAGAATGCACTTTACTTCAGGAGACTCTACAAACATAAAGTGTTTTGCTGAATGAAAACGCACGTACAGTGGTTGGATCCGCTCCAGTGCTGATGTCTGATGGATGAGCTGAAGGGATGGGGCATCTTGTCCGGGATCAGACATCCTCTGCTCTGATTATAGTAATCCATCATTAGGAAAGGGTTCACATCCACACTCTCATACATGATCAGGTCGGACTCGATTCCTCAAGGCAACAGCTGATCCACGACTGTACACTTCACATAGAGCTTTAACACAGAGATGGATCCATCCCAGACATCCCAGATATTCCCAGAGGAGATCAGGAACTACAGAAACGAGTACAACTAAAGCTGAAGCGCTCGTGCATTGTCAGAGATCAGTCCAATCAATGTCCGCTAGAACACTTCTCGCCAAAATATATTCACATACAAAACTAGCAATGTCTATAAAGTGCAAATTTCTAAAGAGTATATATTTTAGAATACATATACTATATTTACTCCAAATCTTGATCGGTTAAAGCAATAATAAAATACAGAACGAACGGAGCATCGGTATATCCATCAAATGTCCAGGGTTGAGCGGTGAGTTTGGTCCAAAATTATTTGCGAAGCTCCGATTTAGAGATGTGATTATTTTGTCTCGTTTGTGTCTCCGTGACACCATAAAACTCGTGCAGCGATATTAAGCAGGATCCTTTTTGAATGTTTAGCGTCCTCCCGATTAAAACAGCACACAAACGCGCGCTTAATGGGCTTGTGTGCGCGTGTTATTATTCCGCGCGGTTACAGTGTGTTCACGCGCTCGGAGCTGCTCAGAGTGAGAAGATCTTGACGAGAGCGAGCAGCTGTCTCTAGGTCCCGCCCATTAATGATGACGAGACGAGTGACTGCTTTCTGGTTACGCCCACATCTGAATAGCTGCCCTTTAATCTCCGCCCGCTTTAACTTCTCTCCAAAGCTTCGCACACAATGCGTCTCTATCACTTTTTGTGAGTGAAACTAATAACTAAGATAAGATGATGAGTTCTTAAACTGGCATAAATTAAACTGTTCCTAAAATAATAATAATAATAAAAAAAAAACATAATCTGCAGATATCACTGAACAATATCTGTCTGTGACAAACAAAAACTCTCAAAACAAACAATTAATAATGATAATAATAATAACTTTTAAGTGTCTGTTATTTCAGTACTTTGGACGTTTAATTCCCCAGCTATTCACTTAATCATTCTTTATCCTTAAGTGATATCAGCTTATTAGTTGCTTTTACCAAACCATTTAATGGTCAGTATGTGCAAGATTTAGATTCAAAAACAAGTTTTAATTTCATTTTAAAAATCATAAATCCTAAATAAACCAATACAAAAATAAATAAAGCACAGAAAGAAAGAAAAAATCAAACAAACAAACATATAGCCTACCAAAACACATTTGTTTAATTTAAGTCCATTATCTCTTTATTCCAGGACAGTTTAACATTTGATTTTTATTTATTTATTTTTTATTTATTTGTATTTACATGTATTTAAATGTCAATTAGTTTCATATCTGCAGGTAAATTGACCAAATAAATAAAACCAAGTTTATTTAAAAAGGGCATATATGTGTTTGTATAGGATTTGACTAAGTCAAGTTTAATGTTAAAAAAAATCACTATATTTATGCAGCAGGGCTCTGAGAACCGAAATAGACGGGACGTTAGTCAACAGATCACTATCATTAAAACACAGGCAAAGTTGTTTTTTACTTTATTAAAAAGCAAAACTGCTTAAACCAATAGCCTAGTTCAAAATTACATACCAGTGCAAAAACAACAAGTTCTAGATCTAGGAATAAAAAAGAATCTGCAAAACACATTGTCAATATTTCACAATTTTCGATTTACATAATGCACATACTAGGTTTTGGTTGCTTAAACCAACTTCAGAGTTCATTCTTCTCGACTAGTTTGGCCCTTCTCTAGTTCTCCCATGGCTTCATTTGTCTCTCTCTCCACTGCCGTCTTACTAATTTGCCTAATGTTATGCGGCTGAACTTTTCCTGAACCCGTGGAAGCAGTCAGCCTCACCTCTCAATGACCCACTCCATGACACCGATTCGCTTCCATGCCTTTCTCATCTGACATCACACAAAGGCGTTCCACCTTGTTCATCGGCCTTTGCATAACCACACTCAGCAAGAAGAGCGCTTTCCTTTAAATGATGAACTGAAAGTTTCCAGAGAAACAGCCTCAAATGAGTCACAAAACAACAGCAGCATCTTGGAAGTGGCTTAGTAAACTTTTCAAAGTGAATATATTGCTTTTTCCTCTGAATATCCAGTTTCGTTTTGAAAGCTAATTCAAGAAAGAGTCCCCTAAAAGTTTTGCAAATACATAGCATTCATTTTAAATAAAGTTTTCAGGCAAAATGTTTCACAGGAAAGCTTTCAAGCCTGAGATGATAAACCAATTGATATGAGAAGTCAAGGCAAGATTGTGCTACTTTCTAGTTATTCCAGAGCCGTCCATTTCTGCTTCTGGAGAGTCATCGTCCTGCAACTTCAGCCATTCCCAACACAGTTTTCACAAGTTTCTAGTGGATCTGAAGATCTTGATTAGCTGGTTTATTCTTGTTTAATTGATAATGGTGTTAAATCCTGCAGAACAGTGGCTCTTCAGGAACAGCCCTGAACTTTTACTACGAGGCCGCTGAATGCTTGAATCTGATTGGCTGACGGACTGTCTTAGGAATGCAATTCATTTCAAGGAACCGCACAGCGGATGTAGTTCCAGACAGCTCTTTGACCGCATTACAGTTCCATATCACTTCACCAAATGGTTTCAATTATGTCAAAGATCTTACAACAGGAAAATAACCAAAACCTATAATGACATTGGCCAAACAAAAAAGTAATAATCAATATGATGCTCTCTCATCGTAATGTCGCTGATTATTCCTTACACACTTCATGGTTAATGCGATGATGTAGATACGCTGCAAAAACACTATGAACTTGAGGAAAACTGAATTCATACATCTGCTAAAAATCAAAAGTAAATATGAAACATAAAATAAAGCGTAAAATAAAACATTAAGCGATTTTGGGTCAATAAGTAACAAGTGTTGCATTCTCCTGAGTCAAATGTCACAGTGATTTCAAGCAGAGAGTGAATATAAAACTGTTTTAATGCAGTACCTGCTGATAAGATAGCAAACTCAGCATTCCTCTACAGCACTTTCCCTGCTCCAGACTTTGATATACTGAGACCTGGATCATTCTACAATCCCAGCAGTTGAATAGCATTTATTCCTTGCTTTATTTGCAAATCCAACTGGTTTCAGTTGTTTGTCCTTATGGATTTCCAATCATTAAACATGATCCTTGTTCCTAAATAGAGTCCGGTTTGGAAAGTGGACGAAGTATTACATAAGCTTTGATTTGATCAATTACTGCTTAATGTTGCAACACCCAGTGTCTCTTACAGTATGTGAGGTAAGTGTGGTTCCCCTTCAGTCGAGTTCACTTCGACGTTACATATGGGATCTCGCATGAGAGACCAATCGCCTTCGAGTTTTTTGGAAAAGGCCAATGAATATTGGCGTGCAATAATTACAGCCAGGTGCATCTTATCACAGCGCGAGCATAAGAAGGCACGG
>JAUMHR010000062.1:4681263-4692950 GCA_032361145.1 Enteromius fasciolatus | reverse complement strand
TCACCAGATGGATGCTAGGCAACGGCGTTCGAGATCCGCGCTGTCTGAGTTTCACGAGCGCGCCAGATCGCTTCCCCCGCCGGCGTGTCCTGAAGCGCTTGAACAGCAGAGACTGTAAGAAATAAATTAACTAAATTGTTCAATTTAAAAATTAGTTCAAATAGATGAGTCGTCTACATGCCCAGGTGAGAACCGAGTGCAGAGTCTGTTCACAATTAGACCGGCAGTGGAAAAAAGTGCTCCGCAGGAACAGATTTTGCAGGAATAGCCAGGTACCACTGGGCAACTATGCTCAGCATTGTAAACGAAACTAATGGGCAGCAAATGTGTCATCTTCTTGGTTCTGCCTGCGTTGCATTTTGGCATTATGGCAAATGATGTGATGCTCGTCTGAGTTGCTGTCATGTTATCGCTAGACATGTTGTGTACAAATGTTAGATTATAGCGCATTGTACTTGTTGCAGATTTGTGTAACAGCTTCGCACAGCACAAGCTTGCATTGAACTGTATTTTCATCCATCTTGTCAAAATGAAGACAGACTTCACTACGTGACTTTGAGGCCATGGTTCTCTCTCTTCTGAAGTCTTTTGAAGAATCCCATGGCAAGCTATCCAATCAGAGTTTAGGGCGCCACTCTAAGTGCTGTTATAACTAATCAGGAAAAAAAAAACGAAATAAAAAATGTGATCATCGTTTACATAATTGATCACCGCTGTCATAGTCGAGTAATTGAGTACTCGGTTGAGCACTGTTGCACATCCCTAATTACCGGAGACTGAGTTTTCTCCTTTGTGATACTTTGCCAGGCCTTTATTGCAGCTGATTTCAGTTGTTTTTTGTTTATGAGTCTTTCTGCCTTTATTTTTGTCTTCAGCAAGTGAAATTTATGTTTAGTTGGGTTGAAAACAGGAGATTAACATAATATTGACCATTCCACTTTTACCTTAAAAAACTCCTGGGTTGCTTTTGCTGCATGTTTTGGGTCATCGTCCATTTGTACTATAAAGTAGCACCAATCAACTTTTCTATATTTGACTAAATCTGGGTAGACAGTATATCCCTATCCCAGCCAGCAATGACATGTGAGGCCCAGATGAGGGCTTCATGGGCAGCAAATGTGGGGACCCATTATGGGCTTGCACCCAGGATCCACATTGGGGCCAGCCGTGGTAGATGGGTTAAGTGGGATCTGTAAGGGTCTTATTTGGGTCTTAACCGGGCATTACATGTCAGACCCATTTGGGGCCCACCAGTCTGAAGGGGTTTAAAGTGGGCTTGCACCCAGGATCCACATGGGGGCCAGCCGTTGATGCCCAGATGTGTTTTAAGTGGGATCTGTAAGGGTCTTATGTGGGTCTTAATCGGGCATTACATGTCAGACCCATTTTGGGCCCACCAGTCTGAAGGGGTTTAAAGTGGGCTTGCACCCAGGATCCACATGGGGGTCAGCCGTGGATGCCCAGAGGGGTTTTAAGTGGGATCTGTAAGGGTCTTATGTGGGTCTTAACCGGGTAATACATGTAAGACATGCAATATTAAGGGTTATTAGGACAACAGCTGATCTGGGGTGCGTTTCCCAAAGGCATGGTTAGCCTACTATGGTTGCAAGTTCCATCGTTACCAGCATTGTTCAACGATTCTGTGTTTCCCAAAAGCATAGTTCAAATGAACATTCGCAGTCAACATCACAAACGGTCGTGGTTTGAACTACAGCTTCTGACCTGTGGTTAGAAACATAGTTTCTTGTTAGTAAGATAAATGGGCTTTAATAAATATGCTCTTTGGCAAAAGAAGCAAACTAACATACATTACTATCTTTATCTTACATTCTATCTAAAAAGCGATTTCATTATGTATTTGTCAGGGATGCCAACGGCACGCCTTTTGGCGGATGCCACCTTTTTCACGGCTGTGTGGGGGGCCTGTGAATCGTGCCGATCCAATGAGTTTATTTTTTGGGGGGGAATTTGTTTTTTTTCATCATAGGAAATTCTGTATTATAATTACTAAATAAGTAAATGCTGTTGCAGTCCATGAAACATAGAAAACCGGATATACTGACAAGATGACATATCGCGATGACATATCGATGATTTTCGTGCAGCCCTAAATGTTGTTGTCATCAGCTTTATAATACCTCCAGACAGCAGACATACGCTTCAAGCTGCTTCCGTGTTCTACTTTAAACCAATAGCGTCTCTGCAACAAAGTGATGTCATGCCGAACGCGTTGCTGTTCCTGTGTAGAGTCAAGATGTCTAATTCTGACCCACCGCATAACTAAAGATGTGTTAAAAAAATGATGAGAATATATATACAGTCCTGATCAGGAGGTTACGCCCGATTCCGATCAAGTCTGAAATCACGTGATCGGGCCCAATTTCCGATCATGTGATCGGATCATCCCTACTCAAAACACCTGTGAAAAACGGCAGGAAGGAAATCAAACACTAATGACATGGGCGGGATCACAAATGAAGACAAGACACGTGAAAAATCAAAACAAAGGCAAAAGCATGTTACATAAAGATTTATTTATATGCTTAATTCCTAAATGAATGAGCAGTTTGAATCAATCTTTTAAAAAGAATGACTAAATCCTACAGACTTTTATTTGCTGCCACCTACTGGTGGTTTTAGTGTAATTTTTAAGGTTGTTTTAATTACTATTCAAAATTGTATTTATTTTAAATCATTAAATGCATGATCAGTATGGTTCACAGTTTAACTTTTTTGGGGCATGCTTTTTTTTTTTTTAATGCCTTATTTTATTGAGTTGAGACTGCATATGGTGGAAGATGGAAGAACTTAATGAGAACAGCCTAGGCAGTCATTATAATGTGTTTTTCATAATAAAGTGACAATTTGAAATGTCCTGGGAAGTCCAGGAAAATTAACTCTGAAAAAGTGTGGGAACCCTGCATAAAGCATAAAGTGTTAATCAACAATAACATTATATGATCAAATATTGCCTGTAAAAAAGAGGGGATCAAGATATGAATAGCTCTGATATAACTTTTTTTTGTATTCTATCTTTGTGTATATATGTGTGTGTGGTTAGATGAAAGCTATTTGAATTAGCATCTTACCCTTATGTAAAACAGAAGTGGATGGGGCCAGCTGCTCTATTTTTAGCTGTTCTGTTTGGAGCTCTAGCAGACTTAGGTCACGTGGTGTGGGTTTGATGAAAGCGAGGATCCCAGGGTCAGCAGCATGTGAGTGACTCCATCACACAACACACACTCACATGCATTTATCAGAGGAACTTCACACTGACAGACAAAAAAATTACTGTTTGAGTGCCATTTTGTTGACTGGTATCATTGACTGTGCATGCATGTATCTGTTGGAACATGAGCGTATCTGTGCATTGTATGTAGAGCTGCTTGCGAGTTGTTTATATATAATATAATATTGACAAATGGACGTGGCCTGATGTGTAGAGCAGGCAACATTTGACCACAGGTATGGTCAGAAAAACCTCTCAAAGAGTTATGAACATGTACAACTGGATGATTCAGTTTGTTTGTGTGTGTGAGATAAAGTACAAATAGCCGAGGAGTTCTGTCTATTGACCCAGCAGTCAGGGTTACCATAGTGATCCAGCTCAGCGCTCGCAAAATTTCGATATCCCTGGTAGCCCCTCGGGCAGGCACTCTTCAGTTTTTGGTAGCACAAAATAAATTGAAGTAGCCCGGGAAAAAAAAAAAAAAAAAAAAAAATATATATATATATATATATATATATATAATTATTTGTTTACTTTGTTTAAAATTTAACCAATTCTGTTTTTACTAATTTCATTTTAATTATCATTATAATTTTTTTAGGTCACACTTCATTTTCAGGTCTAATTCTCAAGAAACCATAAACTATTATGTTTGCCCCAATAAAGCCCTAACTAAAAGTTAGTATAAAGTTAGCTAATTGTTTAGATCAGCAATTGGGTAGGATAAGTGATGTAAAATATGTTTATTTTAATATTTATTTCATGTCAAATAACAAAAATGTGGGTTTATTTTGTTAGTGAGTTAACTATAATAATATCCCCGGACAAGGGTTAGGTTATAAAGTGAAAATTGGCACAAACAAATGCCTCGCTCTTACACGGAAAACTGAGAACATTAGTAGTATTGGAACGGGTCATCAGAACATCACTAAGTGCATCAAAGCTGTAATAGGCAGTTTAACAGGGTGGGGTGTTTCATAAATCTACACAAACAACAGAACTCCACATGGCCTCACATTGTACTTTTATTCTCTTTGACCCATCATTCCTCAAACACAGGGAGCATTGGCCCCTTTAATGTGCCCTATAGAGCACGCTCAGGCATTTATGGCACACGCTGCAGCTCTGGCAAGAGGTCTTTATGGCAAACGGCTGATGTACGGCAGCCATTACAGGCTGTAATGACCAATATACACCTTTAGCCAAACAGACTTTCTTGAAAAAGCATTTGTCACAAACATAGGCCACGTTTACACGTGGTATTAAAGGGATATTCCCATCTAAAGTCTATTATTTACTCACCCCCATTGTCATACCAAAATTGCTTTTTTCTCCAGACACACACACACACACTTTGTTGGTTTTCCATGTTTTATAAGGACATTGTAACGTAATGGTTTTCATACTGTACAAACCTTTTTCCTGGTACCATAATCCTCACACAAAACTTTTTGCTGTCTTAGATTAATAAATAAATAAATAAAAATATAATTCTGTATCTATTAATATAAGTTGTTTTCCCCATAGAGACCAAACCCCCATGAGAGACATGAGGTAAATGATTATGAATGCCATGCATAAACGTAAATGTAAACACACACTACTTGGACAAGGCAGATTTCCTAAAAGTTTAAGTTATGCATTTTAACACCTGAACCAGCTAATCAAGGTCTTCTGGTTTGGTTAAAAATCACAGAAAGGTGTGCTGAAGACTAAATAAATAAACTTGAAGGACGCTGGGTCTCTGGGAGCAAGGTTAAAGACTTCAATGAAGGTGCATCAGAAAAAAAAATTAGCTTTAGTTACAAAATCAATAGTTGGTTTAGTATGAATGAGGATATGTGGAAAAATGTACTGCAGTCACAGACATTCCTATCCAGAACAGGATTAGATTTCTTAGAGGACGCCCAATTTAGCTTAAAAACTAGGTTTTTTTGTTTTTTTCCCAAGATTGTGTGAGAGACACAGACTTGTTCAATTCAGACGGGATTAAGATCACAAAGTATGTCTGTGAAACATGAATCTGACCTGACCTCTTGGAAAACCAGTTCTGTCCAAATAGGGCTATAGTCGGTGAGAGAGAGAGAAAACGAGCAAGATTCTGGTTTTACTTCAGCACTGTTTCACACTGATCTGGTTAATTCGCGGATTCGCAAGCTCTAACACGCTCACTCTGTCCATTCATCCATCTATCCATTGCAAAGTGGCTGTAAAAGCCCATCCTCGTGATGCTGAACTGGGGTAAGCCAACACACTGTCAAGAGCAGTGAAAAAGAAACACTCTCGGCTTGAGTGCTGCTGGAGAGGATTAGACCATTGTGAGAATTGGATGGGGGGAAGGGGTCGCTTTAAATGGATTTCCTGTGTGTGCTTGTGCCCTCTGTGTTATGACACCCCCCACCCCCCCGCCCCCAACATGACATGCACTTGAGACTCGCCCCGGGTCATGGAAACACATCTGATACACAGCACACAAGCAGAAAGTGTGACAGAAGCCACTTTTCCAACAGGGAACCGGAGCTGGTGTCCAATCTGCATCCTTTTCATGAATTGCCACAGCAGAAAGAGCAGTTCTGGGTCAGAAAAATAGGCTCCGCAATGACCCACTAAAATCTGCTAGACAAGAACCAGGAACCTGTCACCAAGTACAGTTTTCAAAACAGGAACAACTCTGATGCAAAACTAGATTGATCCCATTATAATCAATGAAGTTGCTGTTTTTATTTATATTGCATTATGCAATGACATTATGTTTGACTGAGTTTGAATGACTGAGGTTAAATAACCACAATAAAATAATTATTTGTATTCATATATATTTCTCATGAATATAAATTACCAACTTGATTAAAACCTGTTCTACACAATATAATACATACCTTCTGCAATCTAATTTATAGTTTATATTTATCAAAGACCTGCTATCACCAACGGTGCCTCTGTGGCCCTCTCCAGCGGGAACCTTTGCCAGCTTAGTAAGGTTCCTACCCAGACTCATTTGACCCACACACTATTCGCCAAGTCTTATTGTCCCATGGAGGTATTACTGAGTGTTTTTCCCCCGTGTTTGTTTGCTTGTGTATGACCCTGGACTGTTTATCTCGACTGTGATTCTAACTGCCTGCCTTTGTGACTATTGCCTGTTTACGGATAATTCTCTCGGACTGCTACATATCTATCTGCTGGTGATTACAATTCCCGCCTGTTTTCACTGTTGAATAAAGCTTTGCAAATGGATCCGGATGACTCTGAGCGTATGTTACAGAAGACTTCGCTACAACAGGATCTAGCAGCTGTTCTCAGCATGGTGTATGAGGTTATCCCGGCAGGCCTCCATGCTCGCAGCCCATCATCAACAACTGGATAAGCTTACCACGATGATGGAGGAACTCGACCGCTCGATGCAGGCCATTGTTCCCACGGCCGCGCCTCCTGCAGCTCAACCCTGCATGGCAGTATGACGGCTCTCCAGGCAAGTGTAAAGAGAGGGGAAAGGCTCTGAGCTGGGTTACTGCACTTTGGGAGGGACAAAGCATGGTGTTCCCTTCTTATCAGCACTTTCTGAAGCAATTCAGAGAAGTTTTCGACCACTCCGCTGACGGTAAAGAGGCTGAGGATGAGCTTCTCAACCTTCGTCAAGGCACCTCGACGGCAGCAGATTATATGCTCACGTTTAGGACTCTGGCGGCTCAAGCTGGATGGCAGGGGACTCCCCTAAAGGCAATGTATCTCCAGGCAGAATTAGTGTGTCGCGACGAGGGATGTTCTCTGGAGCAGTACATGGAGATTGCGATTAAAATCGATAACCTTCTCCGAGGTTACTCTTACGAGTGGAAGGCGCCATTACCCATCCAGGCCTCCACCTTTGCCCAGCACAAACCCAGAGGAACCCATGCAGGTCGGCTACACTCGCCTGACTGAGGTGGAGCCGAGAGAAAAGGAGGAGGAATAGGCTCTGTATCTACTGTAGCCTACCTGGACACCTCCACGCCAGCTGCCCTACCAGACCTCCTAGATCTGCTGATCCTCGGATGAGCCGTCCTCTCTTGTCTTCCTGTTTGTTACTCGGGGTGTGTCTCTTGGTTAATGGCCACCGCATCATGACTGAGGCCTTTGTGGACTCCGGGGCGGCAGGGAAATCTGGATTTTGCTAACTTACATCATCTCTCTCATTCCATGCTCTCCCCATGTGGCCGTGGCAGCCCTCGACGGCCGACCGCTAGGATCTGGCAAAATCACCCTAATGACTGAGGAACAGACTCTAATCACAAGTTCACTGCACTCAGAGACTATTCAGTTCCACATCATTCACTCACCCGCGCACCCTCTCATCCTCAGAATAAACCATCAAGTATAGATATCCACTACCACTCGTCCCCTCTGCCCTGGAACAGCTTCGCACTGCACACATCTTCACCAAGTTCAACTTAAGGAGCGCCTACAACCTCATCCGCATCCTGGCCGGGGACGAGTGGAAGACCGCCTTCTCAACCACTACTGGGCACTATGAATACCTGGTAATGCCCTTCGGACTTTCTAATAGCCCCTCTGTCTTCCAGGCAATGATCAATGATGTCTTCCGGGACATGTTATACAATTTCTTATCATGTACATAGACAACATCCTAATCTTCTCAGAGATCCTTCAAGAACACATCAAACACATGAGAGCGGTGCTTCAGCATCTGATCCACCACAGACTATATGCTAAGTTCCCCAAGTTTGAGTTCCACCTCTCTGTTATATCGTTTCTGGGATATATAATCAGCTCTGAGGAAGTTACCATGGACGACAGCAAGGTCAATGGACATCTGAATGCGAGCTTGCCTTTCAAGAGCTCAAGAATCGTTTCACCTCTGCCCCTATTCTTTGTCACCCTGATCCTAACCGCCAATTTACAGTGGAAGTGGACGCATCTAACACAGGCATAGGGGCTATACTGTCACAACACCATGGAGAGTCACCCAAGCTTTACCTATTTCTCACTGAAATTAAACTCAGACAAACATAACTACAACGTGGGTGACAGAGAGCTCTTGGCCATAAAGGCGGCTTTGGAGGAATGGAGATACTGGTTGGAGGGGGCGACCACTCCTTTCATCTTGCTCACAGATCATCGAAATCTGGAATAACTGAGAACTGCCAAGCGTCTCAAATCTCGCCAGGCCCGGTGGTCGCTCTTCTTCTCCCGGTTCAGCTTCAGCATCAAATACCGGTCAGGGTCCAAGAATGGCAAGGCCGACACTCTACCTTGTCAGTTTGATCACCTAACACAAGAAAGACAATTTACACATGACCTATCCCCATCTAACCACAACACTACGGGCACACCATCTTAACTATCATTGACCGGTTCTCCAAGTTCTGTCATCTCATCCCTTTACCCAAGCTACTCACGGCCTGCGAGACAGCAGTAGCCCTTATGAATCAGGTCTTCCGTTTCTACGGCCTGCCCGAGGACATTGTGTAAGACTGCGGGCCTCAGTTCATCTCCCGGGTCTGGAAGGCCTTCTGCGCCCAGATTAACATACATATATTTTAACATACAACAATATTAGCCTAACCTCAGGATACCACCCTCAGTCAAACGACCAGGTAAAGAGACTCAATCAGGGAACTGACACACTTCCTCCGCACCTACTGCCACCAGAATCAAATTGATTAGAGTGAGTATCTCCTCTGGGCGGAGTATGCGCAAAACTCCTTATGCAAACTGGCCACCAACCTCACACCGTTCCAATGTGTACTGGGTTTCCAACCACCATTCTTCCCCTGGACCAGGGAGCTCACCAACTGACGCGCCGTAGACGACTGGTTCCAACGTAATGAGGCCACCTAGGAGGCCGCCCATGTACACCTGCAACAAGCCATCCGCTGGGTCACTCACCAGGCCAATCGCCTCCGGAGAGAGGGGCCCCAATACCAGATTGGACAATGGGTCTGGCTCTCTTCCCGGGACCTTTGTCTCCGCCTCCCATGCAAGAAGTCTGAGGTACGTGGGTCCTTTCAAAATCATTAAACAAATTACACCAGTGTCATTCCACTTAGAGTTGCCGGCTAATTACCGTATCGCACCCACCTTTCATATCTCTCTGTTAAAGGAGAGTGGGACCAGGACTCTCGGCACCGAGGCAGAACTCTCCTGATCGACTAGGAGGGGTACGGTCTGGAGGAGAGGTCCTGGGTGAACTCAAATGACATCCTAGACCCCCTTTTGACTGTCGTGTTCCATCAGGAGAACCCGGACAAACCGCCCCTCGCCCACAGAGGAGGCCTCAGCGCCGAGGAATGGCTCGCTTCTTTTAACTATTATTTCACATTTTACACTCAGTCAACTGACATTTGATTTAATTTGAAATTATTGTGTAATTATTATTGTGTAAACAAACATTGTTCAGCAGTATATAGGCATTGGTCTGTTAATTATTATTACAATTAATTAGCATTCTCTCTAAAAATTGTGTACCACAACAAAATGTTTATCCACTACAAGATAACTCAACTTTTAGGAGTACACCAGTATATAGATGTTAGCCTTAATTCTAGAAGTCATGAACCTCCATTTTAATTTAATCACAAGACTTTTCCCCTATTTTGAAAACTACAAGAAAACGGCATTAAAATTTAACTAGAAACTGCAAGTGCAAATTACGTGCCACTAACATTAAAATGAAAATGACCTGCACATTTAGCAGTGACAAAACACTTAAATGCATATGACATTAAGCTGATATTCACAGTAGCACTGATGTCTCCATCTTGTGTGTGTGTGATCTGGATAAGCGTGAGATGTAAAAATGAGCCTGTCTTGTCAGAATCAGTTCAGATGCTAATAGCACATCAGAAATCCTGCAAACAAAGACCCATCACTGCCCCATGACAAATACCCCCGAGCCCGGGGGGTGTTTGTGGGGGACGGGTTGGGGGTAATGAAATGGACAACTTCCAAACCTCTTCATTAAAGAGAAAAGAGGAAGATCAGCATATCAAAAAGAAGAAAGAAAAGGAGGAGGAGTGTGTGAGTGTGTGTGTTTGGGTTAGATAGTGAAATTGTGTGTCTTCTAGCTGCAGAGCGAACTCATCCTGGATTGTCGAAGTACTGGGTATAGACTTACCATGTCTTCTTCTGTTTTAGTGTCTAGTAAATTAATTTAGCAGACTAATTTTACATGACTCGCATTCATGACGCGCACTTAACTGCAGGACACTTGAGATAACGGCCCCCCTGAAGCCCATCGGGCATCATGTTGGGGGTCACCACAGCCCTTGATTAGCATTTAAATGTCTTTGATAAGAGCTGAGAGGACACAGGCCGCTATATCAGCAGATTTGAGCCACTCCAAACACACTCTAGTATTCATTAGCTCATCCCACTGACGGTGAAGCTGATCATTAGAGCAAATAAACCCATCACACACAGAGTGAACCCCAGCCGATCACAGCCACTGATAGAACAGAAAGAATGAGAGATACAGATAAAGACGAGAGAGTGAGCATATTTAAATTGAAGAGGGAAGGACGTGTCAATGAAACCAGGTTGTTGTGTGGGGGAAGGATACTTGAAAAATGTTACTTTTGAATAAATACAGGTGCACAAAAAATGCCCTTTTCCTTACAGCAAAAAAATAAACAAACAAATAAAAAATGTGATCAGTGATATATATATATATTTATTTTACTTTAGGAATTTAAATTATAAGTTTATTTCATTATATACCTATACCAAAAAAGAAAAAAAAAATTCCAGCCTTAATCCGGACATGATACTAGACAACAAATATAACATACAGTATGTGATGAACAATGCATTTATTGTGGTATTTATTAATCTTTGTTAACATTAGTTAATAAAAACACAATCACTCGTTGTAAGTTCATGTTAGTTCACAGGTGTTAATGTTAACAAACATGAGTTGTGATTTTAATAATGCATTAGTAAATGCTAAAAAATAAATGCTAATAAATATGTCTTAGTTCATGTTAACTAATGTAAAGTGTTACCAAAATTGTCTTAAATTAGTAACATGTTTGCATTTGTAATAGCTGTTAGCTAAATTAACAAAAAAAGCATATTAGGATACATTAACACCAGAGTCTTTAAACTGAAAATAGATTTTTATGCAAAACAGGCTTACTAGGAAAACGTGCCTGTGCTGTGATTACTGCAAAATCATATTACATTTCTTACTACACGTTTTGCAACAACAAGTAAAATTGTCCAGTAAGTTCTACTTTAGGTTTGTTCGTCTTTCTCTGAAACAGATGAAAGTGCAACGTTTCATTACGCTGGTTGCTGTAAATATAGCAGCAGTTTGAAGTGTTTTAATGCAGCACATAGTAAGCACAGGTGAGCTATAAAGCAAGTTTTCTATTTCTATATATTAAATATTAAAATGTATTTGTTTACAATGCATGTATTATGGAATAAAGAACTCTGCAAAAATAGTTCTTTATTGTTA
>JAUMHR010000062.1:4629316-4646988 GCA_032361145.1 Enteromius fasciolatus | reverse complement strand
ACTATACTCTCATTCCGGCGTAATAATCAAGGAATTTTGCTGCCGTACCATGAGTGAAGCAGGCGCAATGATATTACTTGAATCAAAAAACAACTCAAAAGTGGCTAAAACTCCAAACACTTGTCCTTGAGTAGCCTAGATTTCAATCTAGCTGAGTAATGCAATGTTAAGACGCCACCGCTTTAATTGCTGCCAGAGGTGTTAACCGTGATGAATGAATGTTGATGTATTGTTTTAAATTTTAAAGTGGTGCTTCCTGAAGCTGGCAACATTAATTTGTTTAGTAGGGTTGTATGGTAATGTATACTACTCAAGAAAAGATTGTCAAGTGCTGTAATGCATTAGTTGCAATAATGAAATAATAGAGCAGAACAGGGATAATATTATATACAAAGCCAGAAGTTAACACCCAAAAAATCCAATATTATTTGCTCACTGGCTTTTCAATTTTTGCAATTAGTGGACAAAAAAAAATCACAATTTTTAATTCTCATCTCTTACATAGGCTATATATTTATAGATTAGTTGTAGATTAGTTTCCCATCACAAAGATGATTTTTTTTTTAATTCTCAGTTGTTTCTTTCAATATTTAAATGGAGAACTGAGTACTCTGTTTCTCAAGTTTCTCCTTAGAAAAAAAGAAAAGTAATCTCTTATCTAGTTTTAAAACATATCTCAACAATGTTTCAGTCTGTGCACAGATTTGCAAAGATAGTATAGTCCAAATGTCAATATGAACTACTACACTTCACATCAAATTCTATTTCAAAGGGTTTCCAAAATGTAGTTAAAACAGTTATTCTGTCTTAATTTTGGTCAAATTCAACAACAGCATTGTGCTTCACAGAAAAAGAAAATACCATAATGCAAAGTGAATAACTAGCCCGCAAAAACAGCATATGCTGGGTAGGAATGTTTTGATGCTGGAATGCTGGTTTAAGCTGGTCCTTTGCTGGTTTATGCTGGTCTTTTGCTGATTTATGCTGGTCCTTTGCCAGCACGTGACCAGCACAAACCAGCAAAAGGACCAGAGCAAACCAGCAAAGAACCAGCTTAAAGCTGCAAAGACCTGCATAAACCACCTTCAAAATGTACCTAACCAGCATATGCTGGCATTTTTAGCAGGGAGAAGAATTGTTCAATACCAAGTTAAAAATTTTATTCGAAATACTAATTAAAGCTATGTTCGAATGTGTTTTCATGCTTAATAGTGTTATTAGCTTAGCTACATGCTAAATCATGCATGATGTTCCTTCCAGCAGTTCAAATTAGTGACTAGAGTGTTCATTTTAGTTAGCAAGCTTCTGTAGAAAGTCCAAAAGTGTCTATTTAGGCAGCAAGACAACTCACTAGCTGATATTTCAGTGGTGAAAATGTGTTTGTGCATGTATGAGAGAAATGTTTGGAGGAGAAGACAACAGCAAAGCAGTTAGAAAAAGGAAGAAGCAGGGGAAAGAGGGAGGAAGGGGGCTGGGGGAAAAGAAAAACAGGACGAGGTCCATTTTTCATCCCTCCTCCCTTAGCATTCATTCATCCATCCCCTCTAGTCTGACACAAGCTGAGAGACTAATGTCCATTGTGTCTGAGTGTGTGTGTGTGTGCTTGTGTGTGTGTAAGAGAAAGAGTCTAGCATGTTGCTTTGTCTGAGTTCTTCTCATACGCAAAGACAGACTTCTTTCTACATACATAGTCCTCTATGGCAGCATATTAGCTGAAATGGATTCTAATATGTTCTAATATGTAAATCCTTTCTACACATTACACAGTTTAGTACAAAATTGATTTTCATTAGCACACTAAGCTATGTCACTGACCTATTTATGATCACACATATACATATGTATAAAGATATTGATTGTTTTGTGGAAAGATCCAAAATAACCAAAATCTCTTCTGTATAAAATGTTGAACTTTAATATGTCAACAAAATGAAGCAAGAATTTTGAATTTGGATTCATCCAGTGTTCAGATTTTTTTTTTCTCTGCAGTAATAGTCCCCAATAGATAAATATATATAATGCACAAAAGGAGGAGAGGGAGGAAGAGGGATGCCGAAATAACAACAGAAACGAAGGCTGTCTTTTAAACTTGGATATTAATTGGAAGATGAGATGGGTGTACACTTTCCGAAGATTACGTTAATAACTTCACTAATATGTAATACAAAAATGCCTGCAAGGATTTTAATATGGTTAAAACCTCTTATCCTCTTAACCTTGGTAAAATCAAGACCTGCAAATGTTTTGTTGCTTATGTATTGTAACATTTAGTACTTAGCTTACCTGATAAATTGTATGCTTGGCATTTCAGTAGGAAAACTGGAAACATGAAAAAAAAAAAGTAATGAATAAAAATTGCCCAATTAAATGACCTTCAGTCCTAGGTGTGTCAGAGAAACGGACAGAAGCGTGTTTGTGAGACAAACAATGAACGAATTGACTGTGTGCTGAAGCATTATACAGCATTCAGCACAAGCCAAGTCCATCAAATCTATAACACACACACAAACTTAGAATAATGTAGGTCAGAATAATACATCAGCTCACAGTCAATTATACACTGTGAACGTCTACATGTGTGTTTACTTGCTGCTGGTTTTATGTGTGGGTGGATAGCAAGAGTTGAACATGTGCTGGAAAACATATGTGTTTGTGTGTGTGTGTGTGTGTGTGTGTTGATGCCAGTCAGTGAGACCATGTGGTTTAGATTCAGTGAGCTGGCGTCTCTCCAGAGGGAAAGACATTTACAAACACACATTTCTTTAGTTCACTGCCTGTTCTTTCTCTTCTCTGTCCTGACAGTCCTCTGTCAGCGCCATCAATCCATCCATCACCGCTGTGAACCCGTAGGAACGAAGAATAACAAACAAGATCTCTTCAATATCTCAATTATTTCTCACATGGAGACCCCGTCTATTGACAATATGCATGTATTCTAAATCATTACCTTAATTCCTGCAAGCAACATACAGAAGTTTAAATGAAGTTAACTAAGTGCAGATGAAGTAAAGATGCGATGCAGGACACATAATTCTGGAGGTCACACACCAGCCGAGCAACTGTCAATGAGACAAATGGGATTGTAATAGATAGCTCTCTACGGGTAATGCAGATTTTCTTGGATTTAGGTCTCATGTGCTTAGTGTTAAAGTAAAAGACAATGACAGTAATTTGCGAAAAAGTTAAAGTAACACTTGTTAACTAGCTACAACGTTTCCCTCAATAAATTCTTAACTTGCTGCTTATTAGTAGTTAGTAAGGTAGTTGTTATGTTTAGGTATTGAGTAGGATTAAGGATGTAGATTAAGGCTTCATTAGCTAATAAGTTGATGCTAATAAGCAACTAATAGGTGTAACCATAAAATAAAGTGTTGCCTACACTGTCCATTTGCCCTTTAAAGACTGATACACTGTAAGTGCTGTATAACTTTAATAAAAAGAAATGACTACAGTATATCATTACAGCTATAATATTATTCCAAAACTCTTTGGCATTGTTACTATCAAGCATACATTTAGATTAAAAAGATTATGAAAACAATTTTTTTTTCAATTTTAATGTTCACCGATGAATCATTTAGGCTGCAATAAGACCACAAACTATGCAATAACGTAAAAAAGGTCAATTTTGATTACAAGCTGATGTGAACAAATGATTGTGCTGATTATTATTGTAGAGTCTCATCTGGTTCTATTTTATGCTACAATTTCATCTCATTTGTGCTCTTCGATATCCTCCTCCTTTACCTCCATTCTTTGTCCACTGCCTTACATTTCCTGCCTTCTGTGTGTTGTTTGTGTGTATGTGTGTTAATGCAGAGCTTGGAAATGCATTACTGATTCGGCTGTATATGAGCACTGTAAAAAGCTTTCCATTAGTCTGATACACAGCCATCAATCCACTCGAAATCTAATCACACACACATACACACAAACAAAATACAGACACATAACTACTATACAAACAGACATAGAGAGACACAAACTCCAGAATGAGATAAATGCTGTATAAAGAGCATACTACTAAGATATCTACTAAGAAGTCTTTATCAACATATGTATGTATTTTTCGCTATCAGAGATATCCTACAATGCATGGATTTTTTTTTCAACTTGTGATTTAAAATGACTAGTGCAAAACGCCAAAAACAGATACAGACATTTATACAGACATTTCACTGCAGCTTCCAACTAAAATGTACACTAAGGCAACAACTTTTATTTCCTCTCATAAATTTTGATTACGAGTGTTATGTAATTTGTATTTGCATTACATAACCAGCTTCATATGTATGACATAGTAAATGTGCTCATAGGCTCACCTGGTACAGCATTGCACTTGTGATAAAAAAAAGCTTATAGAAGTAAGTTAAATTTTACAGTACAGTACATAACATTTGCTTTTGTTAACACTATTGGTTAGATTAAGATAACATTCATTTTTCGAATTGCTACAGCATGTATTAAACACAATGTAATAAATCAATTTCAAGTTCATTTGGATAAAACTAAAAACACTTTGTGTGCCACTTACTATGCATTTCACATTGAAAGTGTTGAAACGAAGCAACATAATATCATTTTGCAGAAATGTTGCCACAGGCACATATTTTCAACGAGTCTGCTCTGGCATTGTTTCCATTTAAGATTGGCTTGTTTATATCTAAAGCCCACTTGGATTGGTTCTAGATCATTAGAGGTGACATTATGGTGCCTTCAAAGCTGTTTCCTCAGGAGGTGCCTTAAAACAAAAACTCTGATTGTGAAGTCATTGACTAACTTGGCAGGAAGGCAGCTGCCTCAGGTGTCGGACACAACTGCCTCTCAACCCCTTCAGCCTAGAGCTGAACAATTACCTCTCCATCACACACAACACACACTGACAGACCCTATCAGACAAATGATGCTGGGGTCATTGTGTGTGTGTGTTTGTGGCATTCTGCAAAATAATGATAATATCCGATCTGATTTCTTGATTATGGTCATGAAAAAAACATTCATGTTCATGCATATGTGTGTGTACATCTGGAAATGGCAGATCTCTCTGAATGCTGATAACTGCTGTATGTAGATTTGAAATTTGTGTGTTTGAGTCTAAATCACCAGCCCACACTAATAGTGTCAGTGTTTGAGGTGAGGTTTCGACTCTGATGACCAGAGACTGCTCTGCACACTGCCTTAACATTAGTCCTGTATTAAACACCGCATTAACAAGACCCCCCTCTGAAAACACACACACAAATACACTGTTCATTAAAAGAAGAAAAAGCAACAGAAACATTTAATGGACATTTAATGATGCTTACAAACAAGACAAAAGATATTAAAGAACTATTATAGAACTCCTAAAGACTGTGAGTAGTTTTTTCTCATGCAAAAAAAAACAACATTTTTTTGAAACCAGTTCTATTCCATACTTTTGTAAAAATAAATAAACCTTTAAACAACTAAAATAAGACAAATTTCATGGGTAACTCCAAGCTGCCAAGTTACAGAGTCCCCATTAATTTTTATTACTTTTTACTTAAGGTAATTTTTATTTATTTTATTCCTAAACCATGAATAAGTTAGTTAGAAGAAAATGTTTTTAAGCTGTTTCCTATGATGGGAAATGCTGGAAATAAACATCATAAAACTTGATAACAAAGAAATGTAATGAAACTCCCACTACTCACTACCACCCAATAATGAAAAGCAGTCATTTATCGTTATTTTTCTCTCAACCCAACTCTTCACTTCCTTTCCTCTGTATAAACACAAAAGAAGATATTTTGAAGAACACTTCTGGTCACCATTGCATATATAAAATGACACCGAAGAATTTTTCTTCACAATATCTTTTACTGTATTTTTTTCAGAAAAATAGTAATTTGCTAAAATTTACCAGAACAATGGTTTCAATCCATTTGAAAAATAAAGCTTTTTCTCAGTGGCCTTTTGACTGAACAAAGCAATAAATTTAAGAAGGTCATTGTCGTGTGACCTCCTAATTGAAGAGTTCACTTATAAAAAATTAGACTTTTAGGCTAGAGTTAAATAAACTTGAATAATGTTAACCAGCTTGTTCAAAATCTGTCACTGATGTCTAAACACTGTAAAGGTCTGTGTACTGTAAGAACCTTTTTGCATTACTTACATAAACTTTGTCCAATGCACTGAACCCATCAGCTACAGTGTCACTCAAAAGTAAAACAACACTACAAGCAGTTTAACCTTATCTCAACAGTATAAAGAAATTGTCATTAACAACCCATTTTCCTTCTGGCTAAAAATAGTCCTCTATCCATAATACTGCTTTATCCAGAATAAGTTGCTCATCTGAATCAGTAGTGAAATATGCACAGATTAAGCGCCATTCACAGATGAAAACTGAAAAAAGTAGATTGACATTTTCACTGGAGGAAGCAGTGTTATAGACTCAATAGTAGGACGGAAGTGACTTCAAATGCTGTGATGATGAATTTGGTTCTTACAAATATTCAGCTTTTTAATGCTAAACCAAACAAAAGTAATCAGTACATGTACAGACACTACTTTTATATCAAATATTTGGATTACACTTTTGTGAACACTTTTTCTGCATTTTCTACATTAACTCAAATCTCAAATGAATTTACCTGATTATATTAACTTGATGATCAGGGGTGCGTTTCCTGAACAACGATGTAATTCGCTGATTAACCACCACGGTACGGTGCATTGTTTTGGAAACGAACTAGCTACACACGACTGTTTTTCTGAACATGGTCGCATCTCCATCGTTTGAACCACATTGGATCAACAACATAGGGCCATTGTTAATGATGTCACGCATGTAGTGGAGGAATAACCTATGCTATTTAACTGATTAGAGATCTCCTAAACGCTGCTGTATTAAACATGACACATACTGACTAATTTATTACTTTTGTTCACTGTCATTTTGCTTTATTTGATCTTTGAATCATCGCGGGTTCCTCTTACGTCATACTCCAGGGTTCCCTTAGCCATTTATGCGCATGCGCACTTTTCAAAAACAGTGTTTAGAATGGACATGCAAAATACATAATTAAAACGCTTTTTATATTTAGATAGAATGTAAGATAAAGATATTATACAGTAAATTAATGCATTTAATTTGCATCAAAGTAATGCATTTTAGTTTGCTTCTTGTGCCCAAGAGCATATTTATTAAAGCCCATATATCTTACTAACAAGAAACTATGCTTCTATGCTAACTATGGTCCAAAGCTGTAGTTCTAACCACGTACGTTTGTGATGTTGATTGAAAATGTTCATTTGAACTATGCTTTCAGGAAACACAGAAACTTTGAATTATGCTGGTAACGGCGGAACATGCTTTTGGGAAATGCACTCCTGAACAGTTACGTAGAACTGTAGGAAATTAAATGAAAGAGATCAAAACGTGCCAGAATCCCCAAATATTAGCTAAGAACTAAGAACTGGAGATCCAAAAATCAACTGTCGAGCATTTCGATTATATAACTTATCCATGTATTTATTTTTCAAATGATTTTCAGAGTAGAACAACCGTGTCAGAGCAGTATTCACAGAAACTATGAATGAAACTGTAGAATGCAACAGAATGCAAAATATTCCAACAATCAAATCAATCTGCTGGTAGTATTGTGTGAGTATTGACAGAACGCATTAGGCAGATGAATGGACAGTGAATGCACTGTAGTCATGCTCCAGGGAAAGAGTGTTTGTTGGATTGATGGGTCAATAACCACTACACTCCAAGGCATCATTAGTCGCAATTCTCTGCAATTCCACGTGTAATTCCATCCTCTTAGGCCATTCGTTAAGATAAACCAATCAGCTTCCAACTCCGCAGATTACTTTAATCCATTACCTCTCAAAATACAAACCAAAGCTGAATATATTACCTGATGTTTGAAATTAAATGCATCTGTTCTTGGATATCATAGAACATATCACTTGGTAGAAGTGAAGATTTCTGCACATATGTGGCTTGTCGGTTTTCGTAAAATCTCACACTGACAAATTCTTCACTTTTGCTTAGTCTGTTACTGTACTACCAAGACCAATCCACAGGACTTTTCACTTTAAACACGTGTCTGCTGTAGTTCAAAGCCACTGGAAGGCATTCAGTGGCTCGAATGCATTTATCTCTGTGTGTATGTGAGGTAGACCTGGTAAAAGCAGGTGGGCTGTGACCAATGACCCACTAGAAGACAAATGCTTTTAGCAGGAGGGCTGCTGACATTTATGTTTCATGTGGTAATGGACGATGACCCTCAGGGGTCAAGGGTCAACTGCTCTGAGAGTCATTCCAGCACAGTGGACAGCAGTTGAAACTTGAGCCAATCAAAACAGAGCGTGCCGGCAATGTGCACTGAACACTTTCTGACATGTTGTAGCAAGTGTTAGTGGATTTACTTTTACAGTTTGTTTATATTTTAAATTACATTATATTTTTTATTTTTTTGTATTTTAATTTTAGCTAAAGTTTATTTTTTTTTCATTATTATTATTATTATTAATAATACTATTAATTAAATTATTTTAACATCTACTTTTTTGTATAGTTAGACTAAATGGAATAAACTAAACAGAAATTAGAAATGTTGCCTTTGCAACTAGTTACAATAAAATAAGTTTATAAGTTTTTTGTTTGTTGTTGTTTTTGAAAATTATTTTAGTCAAAGTTAATCATAATAACCTTGGCTATAGCAGTAATACTTACATAAAATTGTAAAAATGACAAATGAATGAATGAATGAATGGATCATCATTGGGGTGAGTAACCGATGGGAGAATTGTAATTTTGGTAAAACTATTATTTAAAAATGTATCTAGGCTCATTTTTGATATTTGTTTTTGCGTCAAAAAGCCTTAAAAGCACTGAAGTCCTTGTTGGACATATATGGTTACCATCAACTGATTGGTTACCAATTATCTTTAAAACAGCTTATTTTATGTTGAATGGAACTAAGAAACTCATATAGCTTTACAAAGTAGAGGATGAGTAAATGTTGAAAGAATTTTCATTTTTAAGCGAACTATCCCCTTAAACACAAAAGACTCTGGAAAGACAAGAAAAGACAATGAGGGAGAAAGAAAGGCAGAATAAAAGAGGAATTTGGCACTAACAGTGACAAAAGACAGAATGAAGAGGAGAAAGAGAGACACCAGCAGTAGAAAAGATGGCCTGAAAAACTGCAAACACACAGAGATAGAGTGCGCGCGAGAGAGAGAGAGAGAGAGAGAGAGAGAGAGCCAGCAGAGATCGTTATGTAATATGCACAAAACACTGAAGCAGTGTGATCAAAAGCTTGTGGTGCAGAATGAGGCCTGAAGCTTATACACACACACACACACACAATACCTTTTAACACATACTCTTCATAACATAAAATTATATTACCTTAGAAACATATATGCACTAGATAACCTATTGGAAAGGGGTCTCAGCAGTTTCTCTTAAACAAAACAATAGAGCTATGATTATCAACTGGTGTGTCATGACCCAAAAACGAGCCCAAGATCTCTTCTGACTGGGTCAAGAGGGAAATTTCAAATACAAATAACCATATATTGTACATGGTTAGGATAAAGAAAAATAAAAAAATAGGCTCTCTAAGTAGAGTATAAGCAGAGAAATTGTTTCCCTTATCTCTCACTGTTAACATAAAAGGTTGTGAATCCAGTAAAACTCTAAATTATCTACAGTATGTCACTTTTTAGAAAGCTAGGCCAAATCAGCAGATGACATGGAAAGAATATGTGTCATGCCATCATGCTCAAAAACAATGAACAAAACATCACTTTACAATGTGAATGCATAGATGTCACAATTTTCAATAAAAATTTTTGGAAATGTGCTTTTAGAATTGAAATTCGCACATACAAATTAATCTTACATATTCCTTTTCATCAAATGCACCGTCAGAGATTTCTCTAGTGCTCAGGCACTCTAATGACAAATTGAGACTTACATTCTGCTTCTCTGACTTCTCAGAAATCTAACTCAAGAGATTCCACCAACATCTCAAACTGCAGAACTATTCCAAATCTCCAAACGAAAGTCAGAGATCTTAATAGAAACTCCTAATGAGAACATGAAGTCTTGTGAAATATTCAAGAGCAACCACTAAGCAATAAAATCATACACTGGAAAGCCACATTACATAGGAGTGGATACACATAGGCTGCCATTTTCATGTGTGTGGGATTTATGACCATCAGATGCCTTTTCAGACTGTTGAAGAAAGCGACTTTAATACAACGACAAGTTTTCAGACCATTAAAGCTCTTCAGCCTTCCAGAAATGACTCACAGATCTTGGAAATAAAATGGTTGTATCTAAACCAAGGAAGGTTTGCTGTTTAAAAGTCTTGCGCAAAACACTTTTTTTCTGTTTAGAGTACAACAATGTAAAAATGTAAATTTCTGGATGAACAATAGAGTGAGTTTATGGCAGGACTATTTGGTTTCCTGACCATTGGCAAATTCATCAAATAATCATTATTTGAGCACATCTGTTTGGCAGCGCAATAATTCCTCGCCCTTTTATTTGCAGAAAATCTTGCTGTTCTCTTTGTTGTTTTTGCTATACAAGTTTACACCAGTAGTAATGACAAACAGAACTAACAGCGTTTGAAATCACTGACGTCGAACCTGGTGCAACACGTCCTATTGTGCCAGGTTTGAATATGTGCAAATATGAATGAAATGAACAGAAGGCAATGTTTTTGGCAAACTACTTTATTCTGTTTATTACATGCTATTAAATGATTTCAAGAGATTTTGAATATAGTGCATGAGTCATTTGAACCACTTTTATGTTATATGATGCTTTTTTGTTATTTTTGTACCTGGGCACATATGTTATTTGGAAAACACAACCCAGGCTCACTAGAAAAAAAAGTGACTATGAAGTGACATTTCTGCGAAATGATATTACATTTCTTTTTGCGCTTTTTTTGCAACTTGGTAAGGCTCAAATTAGCCTGAAACAGATTCAAAGGCAAGCATGAGATAAAAATGCATTTGCTGAAGCAACCACGATACTTTAGCCTGCTTTGACAAAACTTTAATTGAGTGCTGTGAGGCATGTTAAACGGGAATCGAACCTGAGTGATCTGCATCACAAAAGCAACGCCAAGTCCATTCATATGGAGCTGTTGTATAGCCTATGTGATGTAAACATGCACTAGTACACAATATATACACTATGACAAAGTGTTTTGAGGTTATAACATAGTATTGTGCACGGAACTGACAAAAAAGGAATCTTTATTAATCAATAATCTGCCTCGTAATCAGAATTTGTGTGAAAAGATTACAAGTTGTTGTTTTTTATTGCCACATGTGTCAATTTCAACTGGAAACTGTAGGAAATTTGCAATAATGTAAGTAGAGGCACACTTTGTTCTAGTCAGCAGCCAATGTCGAGAAAAGAAAGCATTAAAAGTTTTTTAAAAATAAGGTTTGGGAAAAAAAGGTTTGGAAGAGGATGTGGGTGTGCAAGTGATTATATCATATTTAGTTCAACAATTCCATTAGCATGTATGTGCACACAGACTTTGAATCACTCTAAGCTCGCAAAACAGTGAATTGTGTATAACCACTGCTTCTCACCAATGTTCTGTGCTTCTCTTGAACTGAAGGCCAGTGGTAAGTCACAGCATTAAAGACTGAACCAACAAAACCAGATCACATGTGACGGCAGGAAAACTGAAGATAGTGCTCTCTGTCCCTCTGTGAGACCTGTCTCAGGCACATGTGTTTTTATTTACTGACGATCTTCAGACAGACCTCTGGGTCTTGGGGTCATCAATCAAATGTCTTTCAATCCAAACAGAAAAGCAGATGAGAGACAAAGGGAGGAGACAGAGGGGGTGGGGGAAGGAGGGACTGGGAGTTGACCTGGGTCCAAAACCCTCGATAAATCAGGACCAAACAATAACAAGCGCAGCTTAATGTGGCCGGGATAATTCATCAACTCAGCACGAGCTGAGACCGGCCTGCTTAAGCCACTGTGGGAAGATGGGATGTTGCTTATCTGAAGATGAACTGAGTTCAGTGTATGTGTTTGTATGTGTGTGGGCACACATAAAATACAAACTCTCTTCAAAAAGCACCTTAGTTTTTAACTCAAGTCCTCTTTAAAAGAACCAAGTAGATGAAGTGACACTGACATAACGTTGACTAAGATCTTACTTTGGACTCCATTAGGTTTCTCAGTCAACTTAATTTCCTTCGCATTGTTATTGTTTTTTTTGTTTTTTTTATCTGGACAACAGCAATATTATATTTATTAAAATATGAATTACTGTACATTTGTACAGTACATCTGATTATTATTATTAGTATTATAATTATTATTTTTAGTAAAGAATTTAAAGAAATATTCCACTGTGGTATACAGCCGTGGAACATATCTGTCTTTTTTCCCTATTTATGTACGTACCCTATTTATTATTATACAAAGATCATAGAATCCAACAAAAGCATCATTAATACACATTTTATACTTAATATTAAGAAAAGTGCCAAGTAAAAATTAATTTTAAATATTAAATATAAGATATAAGTCTAGAGTTACTGTATCTGTCGTTAAATATGTTCATAGAATTAAAATGTACTAACTTTGAAATGTACACTTTACTAGTGTAAAATAAATATTAAATATAAATCTTAAATATACGACTTTTTTTTACTAGGATATGTTTAACAAGAAAATACTATAGTATTCATTTAATTTGTTACTTAATGTTTGTAACTATTTGCGGAATGTTAAAGAAATGTAATGGATTGTGCACAACAGGATTTTCAGGGAAGGTTTGATCATGGTAAGAGTTTAAATTCACCTGTCAAATATGACGCCGAAGGCTTTATAGGGTTCAATTAAAAGCGTCCCAGATTTCTGATATTCATGCCACACATACACCATATTTCACACTGCAGGTAAAGTGGTCTCCAGAGAGTCATGACAGGGTGGGATTGAAGGTCTATCAGTTTGTAGACAGGGAGTGAGCAATCAATAGAGACCCATTACGGAGAGGTGTGTGTGACTAAACTCAGTGCAGGGAAAGTGCTTATTTGAGTCCACATCAATATTTTTCATCCTTTCTCAATATCCTGTTCTTTCTCTCTCTCTATCTCTCTCTCTCTTTCTCTCTATCATCCTCTGTTTAGTTTTTCTCACATGACAGTCCTATTTCCCTTCCTCTTTAATTCACCTCTCTTTTTATGCCTCCTCCATGTTCTTTTCTTGTTATGCCACTCTCTGCTTATTCACCTGTGGATTCTTCTTTAAATGGAATTTCAAACTAATTATGACCAAAGAAAAAAACTCTGTCTCTTTTGGTTTTAGGTAAAACAGTTTCATATCCAAACTCTGTCATGTTCCATGTGAGCTCAATCTGTTAAAGATAATACTGTGCTACTGTGAAGTGAAGATAACCTTTGACCTTTAATCTGTGGCTCGCTGGTATCTGAGCCTCATAGTGATCATATCAGCTTTTTGGGTCATTTTGCAGAAGTTGTTGCTTTTTGTTCTGCTTACCCCTGAGGCTCATCCAATCACTTTTATAACCTCTTAACAAAGTAGATATTACATTTCATTTGCAATCTCACCCCTAAGTATTATATTTTGGTCTGTAAATATGGCTAATTATTCATCCGTTTTATTGTCGTCCAGGTGAAAACCACAAGCCTGATGCCTTATAAACATAACAGGCAATCCTAAACAAGCTGTCAGCACACACAGAGACAAGAAATGGAAAGAAGACAGCAGCCAGTAAAAGGGAGACTGGCTGGATATTTACCGGTGAGGGATGTGGATGTGGATGCTTATGCTGACATTTACAGCACAATGTGAGATTGTGCATCATCCATGGAAGGACTGTTCAAGATATTCACCAAATACTGCCGCATTCTCCATTTACAAGACGCTCTTGGAAATTTCCTCTATTACAATTTTTACAACCTCTAAAATGTGGCAACGAAACAATCAGTCTCAGTCTTCAGCAGAACAAGAGCAACAAACAAGAAACTTAACTAAAACTGAACCTTTTTTCCCTTAAAGCAAACAAAGTGGTTTTGGAAAGTCTGATATTTGTTTGATCTGATTCTAACATCAGTGGTTTATGATGCCTTTACTCGGTTGCAAAACACTTTATGACTAGACTGAATTTGAAATCACGCTTTGCTGTCTTAAGACAGTAAATAAACTGAACAAAGCTCTTTCTATGGAGATTTAAACAGCAAGACTGAATCCCCAGATCTGATCTGTTGACCATATCCAATTTTTTGTCCCATCTGTTTGCAATCACTAAGACCATCTAACTATGTTTACAGTATGGCACTACACAGCCCAAATGGACCTCTACTTTTAATACGCAATGCAGAGTCAGGAACCAAGAACTGATTCTTGTGCATAAGTTGTCCTTTCAGTTTCCAAAATTAAATAAATAAATAAAATCAAACACTGAAACTGAACAGTATTTGTTCATATCAGATGTGAACACACGCTACTAATAGTCACTTGGCTTATAAGGCATTTTTTTTACAAATTCCCCATACCTTACATATTTTGAATATATATTTTGTCTAATTTGTTAAAGTTTTCATTTATAGTGCTGCAGTGTAAAACACATATGTACAGTGTTGAGGGCACAAGTAACACAATTTATGTAATCAGGTTACTTTTTTTTACTAAGTAAATAGTTTAAGTAACTAGTAAAGTAACAATCAACAATTTCAACAAAGTAATGCGGGTTCCCTTTCGACACTCCACTCGTACTGACTGCATCTGATAAGACTCTATGGGAAAAACTCCTTTTTCCTCCTCACTATCCAAACGGCGGACACTGTGCTACGCTGACCAATAGCCGCAGCTCCTGCTGAAGCTCACCTGAGGGGCGGAGCCGCCTATAAAGGGGCAGCTTCGCGCCAGGACTTCAGATTTATTCTCCTTTAGCGACTTGCATCTTTGCTGTCTCTGACTCAAGCCTTACGCCGTTGAATGCGCCACTGCAGCTGGACGATTCCCCTACCGGCATCCGGCGAGAGAGAAAGTCTTCTAAAACCAGGTAAGACCAAATTTATCGTTACCCCGCTCCTGTTTCCAGTCTCTCATGTTGAGAGAAATCCAAAGTAAGTGTAGAGGCATTGTGCATGCTGTAAGTTCATGCTGTTACTATAGTTCTAGACTAAAAGAAGATTCAGCATAACTAATAATGTTACAAACCTGGACACAATGGAAAGATACACTGTTTGTACAAATCAAAGCTTAAATAGACTTACGAGATGTATCTTTCCATTGAGTCTAACACAGAACTGCATACGTGTCCAAAATGGTGCTGCGGTGATTACGGTGCTGAATCTTTCTTTGGTTTGGCAGTCAATGGAACATACACAAGCCTCCCGGTTTTCATCCAAAATATCTTAAATTGTGTTTCGAATACAAACAAATGCCTTTGTACAAATGACGTACACTTTCACTGGGGTTTAGACCAATCATATAAAATTGTTCGAACGGAACGGATTTGTATGAATTAACCACCTCGTAAAATACATACAAACTGGTCGTAAGACTGTGTTGAAAATTTCTGAAAATACAATAAAAGTCTACAGATTCCACAGATCAGAGAACTATTTATCAAGAACGTATTTCACATATTTTATTTACAACTAAATCTGAAGCAGTCAAATCAGACTTGGAAAAAATCAGATGTCATCTGTCTTTTGCTGTTCATATAGTACACATACAGCAAAGATCCAATATGAGCCAGACTCTGTGATAATTGAACAATAAATGAATCAGAATTTCTACAGATATAACTAAATTACACATGTTTTCCTTTCAACAGATGTAAGCCGTCCTTTCACCATTATAAGAGGGATGAAAATTGGATGATGTTGTGAAGACACAGGACTGTTATAATGTCCGGGAAATGCCTTTAGCAGTTGTTACGAAATAGCATGGAGGTGCCAAGATACCACTGTCTAAAATAAAAATCAAATCTGGAAAAAAGCAATGAAAACCAAAAAGCGTCTCTGGCCAATCAAACAAGGCTTTGCAGCGCACAGTCTCCACAGCGCTCGGATAATCACTTAACTGCCTCCCTACCCACAGTCCTTCAGTTGTGGGCTCTCTGCTAGAGTGATTAGGTTTCTATGGGTTTGGCACGATACCAGGGGAATATTCACAATAAGAGCAGTGTGCTACAGACAGAGCACTCTTCCCAGTGTTCTAAGCTTACAGAGAGACAGAGGAACAACATGAACACATACAAAGAGGCAAAAGATGAGAGCAAAGAGGGTGAAGAATAGAGAAGGACAAAGACACATTGAGGACAGATAACAGAGATACAAACAGCGGTCGAGCAGCAGAGAAATCAGGCACGACATCACAGATTGAGAAAAAGCTAACTATAGCTATTTAAAGGGATAGTTCATCGGAAAAAAAATCATGTCATTCCTAACCTATACTGTATGTATTTCACAAAAGGATGAAACGAGAGGCTTTCATTCTTTGAAAAGGATGCAAAAGCACAAAGTAATAATTATATAGAGTATTGCACTTTTATCACAACTCACTTTGTGAAATGTCCAATTGGCAACAGAAATCTCATCGCATGAACATTTACTAGCAACCAACAGCATAATGATTTGCTTTTTTAACTTAACAGCTGTCAGTTTGAACAGCCCTTAAGAAAGACTGGAAATAAGTCAAAAACGTAACTTTTGGCGCAAAGACGTTAACATTATTAAACATAAGTGGACCTGAGAGAAATATTAAATAATAACAATGATAATGACACCTTTTAAGCAAGAATAAAAGACAGCTTAAGAGAATTTGATGGATTTTAGAAAGTTTTGTAGAGTTGCTCAGTAACAAATGAACCTCTGACCTTTGTGTCCTCAGATTCTTCCTTGATTTTCCATTTCTACAAATGTGTGTGCATGCGTGTGTGTGTACTGCAGAAGTATTCAAAGTTCCATAAGTTCCGTTCTCTATATTTCCTTTCTAAGCAGAGGTCCAGAAAATATTTACATTTACAGTATCTATGTATGGAACTTCCCCATGAAGTCTGGACATTTTTATATTTTTCAAAAACAATCAATGCACTTGACAATCAAAATGCTGTCATCATAAGCAAAAAGCAAAGTTAACTAATACTAATATTTCCTAGTTGTATTTCCTTTGCTACCCACAGCAACACAGTTCCAATTAACATTATTTATTACTAGATTATTTTAACATGCTGATTAATAATACTAAATTGTAAAAAAAGATTTAGTTCACCCAAAAATAAATATTAGGCTGTGTTTAACTTACCTTCGAAGCATCTTAGGTGTAGGTGGTGTTTTTTTTTTCAGACAAATCCAGTCAGAGTTATGTTAAAAACTGTCCAGACCCCTCCAATCCTTTCCATGTTACTAAGCAGGTGTTTACAGTTTGGAAGACGTTAAAGTGCATGCATCTGCAAAAAAATGTCCCTCACATGGCTTTGGGGGGTGAATAAAGACCTCCTGTAGCGAATCCATGCATTTTTGTAAGATGAATATCCATATTTAAAATGCAATGAACTGTCACGTTGGCGTCGGAACGCGTGTGTATAGCAAGGACCCGAGGAGACAAAAGGCTAAATGCAAAACGTTTAATAAAGCAAAACTTCAAAATACAAACAAAA
>JAUMHR010000062.1:4617255-4629216 GCA_032361145.1 Enteromius fasciolatus | reverse complement strand
ACCAAAATGACAGGACTAGACCAAACTACACAAAAACACGGGGGAGCACGAGACAAGACATGACACATGATGTTACATGAACACTTTTTTCTTACTTCTGCAGTATGTGGAAGATGTAGTGCGCTGTGTGATTAGTGACTGTGAGAGAACAAAACAAACAACTGGAATTATGAATTATGAAGCACAAAATGAGGATTTGTAGAAAAAATATCAGAAGATTTCGATATAAGCCAAGAGGAGGCAGGTTTTCCTTTGCCAGAGTAAAAAAAAATTGTTGCCTTACATCATCCACCTACATTGAAATATGGATATTTATCTTTCAAAAATGCATGGATTCGCTACAGGAGGCCTTTATTAACCCCTTGGAGCTGACATTTTATGATGCTTGCATGCATTTTATTTAACATGTTTTGGACTGTTAAAGTGAAAACACCCACCAACTACAATGATAAAGCCTAGAAGTGCTAGGGCAATTAATATAGCTTTAATTGGATTTGTCTGAAAGAAAAAAGGTACATACACCTAGGATGCTTTGAAAGTGAGTAAAACTTTAACATGGTTTATTTGAATGATTGGAGTCATATAAGTGACACATAGGTGTCACGGTCTGCTGGTAGCGAGGCAAGGAGGCAGATACAAAGATTCCAATATATCCAATACTTTTAATATCCTACTGGCAGAGGTACAGACAGGTAGGGAATTCACAGGAACAGACACAGAGTAACGTTAATGAACCGACAACATGACTAAACTGAACGTAACTTAAATAGGGCAGACAATTGACGTAAATTAACAAGACACACCTGAACATAAACAACAACAGACAGAAACTAGGTCACACTGAGCACATGGGGAAGAACAACAACAAACACAGTGCAGGGGCGTGACATATCGCCCCCCTTCCCCGAAAGCCGCGTCCTCGCGGCGTAAACAAAACAAAAGGCAAGAGTCTAAGTCAGGAGGAGGTTCAGGAGGTGGACAGGCAGCCGGGAGGATGACTGGGAACAGGGTCCAGGGTGGTGATGACGGAGGGAGGAGCCAGGGAGGACACAAAAGGGATCCGGAGCAGGGGAAGTCCGGGAGGACCCAGGCGGCTCTAGCACACAAGTGGTGGGCTGAGGGTGAGCTGAGGTGCTGGCAGGCAACAGCGGTGGAGTGGACCAGACTGGATGGGCGGGTGGGTTCTTGAATTTTGTGCGAGGCATGGGCACTGGGGAGGCGCCTGCGAGGCACAGGAGGATGCCTCGTCCGTTGACCCTGATCTGAAAAATCACCTTTAGCCTTGGTGTAGTGGGCGGAGCTCCTCTCCGTGCGCATGCTGTCCTTGGTGATCTCCACAGTGGCAGGCTCCTTGGCCAGCTCTCGCACCTGGTCTGATGTTAGAGGCTCATGCCCTGTGGAGATCCTCAGCTCTGTCGCTCATGTTGGCGATGGCTCGTTGGTCGCTTCGGGTGCTGACTCTCCGTCATTGGTGGGCTCGGGCTCGAGCTCTGCGCTGCGGGGAGATGGTGGGCTGGGCTCTGCGTCGGGAGTGGCACTGGCGAGATCATCCACGGGATAGACAGTGAAAAGCGTTCCATTACAGTGTCCACTCCAAAAAGGCGGCGAAATCCGCTCGAGAGCCATCTTCGGACAGCGGCACTCTGTGCTCAGGTCTCAGGCTTCATCGGTAGAAAGCACTGTCCGAAAAGCTGGTGTAAAGAGCAATGTCCATGAATTGTCTTGTATGGTTCTCGAGCGATTTTTCCCCCTGCTCCAGCAGGAGGAGGAAATATCCGGGAGTGAACGGGGTATCCATTGGAAAGACCGGGGAAAAATGAAATAACAATTGACAAAAACAAAACAAAAAGGTCGAAAAAAAAAAACACGCCGCTCACTATTAACTTTAAGGTTCCAATATATCTGTAATGATTCAGACGAATCGGATGGATCCATTTGCAGCAGTTTATTAGAAGCGTGGTCGTACAGGCGTAAGTCAATATCACAGGCAGACAGTAATGGCAAGGGAAATCCAGAGACACAAACGATAGAACAGGCGGAAGGTCGGGGCAGGCAGCGAGAATCAAGAGTCCGAAAAAACAGTCCACAAATACACAGGGAATCCAGCAAGAGAAAACGCTCAGAGTTGACAGACTAGCAAATCAAAACTTCGCACTGAGCGATCGCCCCGCTGCCGCTTAAATAGGCCGCCGAATGGCGGGAGTACAGATCGGAAATGCACAAGGTACGTGGGTCTAAAGAGTCCGGGTAGGAACTAAAATTCTGGTGATGGTTCCCGCTGCTGCGTTCCGGAGGGAGCCACAGAGGCGCGGCTTGTGACAGAGCCCCCCCCCCTGCGAGCGGCTCCTGAAGCGAGGGGGAGCCCGGCGCCGGGGCCTGCCACGGGGTCTGGGAGCTGGTTTGGTAGGATGGGCACGGTGAAACTCCTCCGTGAGTGATGGATCCAGGATGTTAGAAGCATCCACCCAGGACCTCTCCTCGGGTCCGTAGCCCTCCCAGTCCACCAAGTACTGCAGGATCCTTCCTCGGCGCCGGGAATCCAGGATTTCGTGGACCTGGTAGATGTCGTCGGTTTCTGCCGCCAGGGGAGGGTTGTCGGGTGCCGCGACCTCGTCTAGGACCTCCGGTACTTCGGGAGCAGCAGCGGGCTTGAGCAGAGAGACATGGAAAGTTGGTGAGATACGATATTCAGGAGGTAATTGTAAACGGTAGGAAACTGGTGATATTTGACGTATAATTTTGAACGGACCCACGTACCTTGGATTGAGTTTGCGGCAGGGCAGACGGAGACGTAGGTCTCGGGTTGAGAGCCATACCCACTGGCCGGGTTCGTAAGGAGGATGGGACCATCGTCGACGGTTGGCTTGCGGCGTGAGACGGCGTACGGCGCTGCGGAGATGGAGATGCGCACTCTCCCAAGTCTGCTCACTTCTTCTAAGCCAATCGTCCACAGTGGGAAGGTCCGTAGGTTCGCCAGACCAGGGGAATAGTGGAGGCTGGAATCCCAGGATACATTGGAAAGGAGTCATTTGAGTGGATGGTTTGCGTAGGGAATTCTGGGCGTATTCTGCCCACAGCAGGTATTGGCTCCAGTCGTTCTGGTGGTGGTGACAGTAGGTCCGGAGGAAGCGTATTAACTCTTGGTTCATCCTCTCGGCTTGTCCGTTCGCCTCAGGGTGGTATCCTGACGTGAGGCTTATGTTGATTCCGAGCTGTGTCCAAAAGGCTTTCCACACTCGTGATGTAAACTGGGGCCCCCGATCTGATACTATGTCCTCCGGGAGGCCGTAGAAGCAGAATACCTGCTCCAACAGTGTTTGGGCCGTCTCCCAGGCGGTGGGCAATTTGGTCATGGGAATGAGACGGCAGGCTTTGGAGAACCGGTCAATGACCGTGAGGATGACTGTGTGGTTGTTGGAGGGCGGCATGTCAGTGACGAAATCAATAGAGATATGGGACCAGGGTCTTTGAGGTGTGGGTAGTGGACACAGTAGGCCTGCAGGACGTTGTCGGGAGGATTTAGAGATTTGGCAGGTGGAACGTTCATCAGATACGTCTGATGATAGTGATGGCCACCAGAAGCGGTTGGAAATCAGTTCAATCGAGGCCAAGATCCCTGGGTGGCCGGCACTGGGGTGTTCATGCACGAGTTTCATGACTCTTTGCCGAAGTAGTTCAGGGACGAAGGTTCGATCCGGAGGACATTCTGCTGGGATGTGGTTAGCGTCGGTGGACTCCTGTATTTCTCTCAGAATGTCCCATTGGATAGGTGCCAGAATGAGTGAAGAGGGTAGAATGGTTTCAGGGCCGATAGTAGATTGGGGAGCGTCATATTGACGTGAAAGGGCGTCCGCTTTTAGATTCTTGGAACCCGGCCTATAGGTGATTTGGAATCGAAACCGGGCGAAGAAGAGGGACCATCGAGCCTGCCTTGCGTTAAGTCTCTTGGCGTTCTTGAGATATTCCAGGTTCTGATGATCTGTAAACACCTGGAATGGTTCGCTTGCCCCTTCCAGCCAATGCCGCCACTCCTCCAGCGCTGCCTTAAGTGCTAGTAGTTCCCGATCTCCCACGTCATAATTACGTTCCGCTGAATTTAACTTCCGGGAGTAAATGGCACAGGGATAGAGTTTGGGTGGCTGGCCGTGACGTTGTGACAGAACGGCTCCTATGCCGGTGTTGGAGGCATCGACTTCCACCGTGAATTGTAACTCTGGGTCTGGGTGTTTGAGGATGGGGGCTGTGGTGAACCGGGTCTTGAGCTGTTGGAATGCGTGGAGGCTCTCCTCTGTCCATGGAAGTCGTCGCAGAGTACGTTTGGTAAGGTCGGTTAAGGGAGCGGCAACTTTGCTGAAATCCCTGATAAAGCGTCTATAGAAATTTGCGAATCCCAAGAATCGTTGCATTTCTTTCAAGGTCTGGGGTTGTGGCCAGTTGGTGACAGCGGTAACCTTCTGATCGTCCATGGCTACGCCCTCCGAGCTTATGATGTAGAGTTCGTAAGACATGTTGGACGTGGCTGGTGTAGTCTGGTGAGTAAATCAGGATGTCGTCGATATAGACAATCACAAACTGGTTTAGCATATCTCTGAACAGGTCGTTGATGAAAGCTTGAAAGACTGCTGGACTGTTAGACAACCGAAAGGCATGACCAGATACTCGTAGTGCCCATTGGTCATTGAAAAGGCCGTTTTCCATTCATCTCCCCTTCTAATGCGAATCAGGTTGTAAGCATTGCGCAGATCCAACTTTGTGAAGTAGCGAGCGGCTCTGAGCTGTTCCAAAGCTGCGGGGACCAGTGGCAGGGGGTAGCGAAACTTAACGGTGATGTCATTTAGAGATCTGTAATCTATGCATGGACGAAGCCCACCATCTTTTTTTTTTACAAAAAAGAAGCCAGCTGAGGCCGGGGAAGTCGAGGGCCTAATGAAGCCTTTGGCCAGTTCCTCTTTGATATAGGCCTCCATGCTGGCTGACTCAGGTTGAGAGAGAGGGAAGACACGCCCACGAGTAGGTTGACAGCCTGGCATGAGTTCAATAGCACAGTCGGTGGGTCGGTGTGGTGGCAGCTGCGTGGCTCGGGTTTGACTGAAGGCCAGCTTGAGGTCGTGGTATTCGGTGGGCAGTTCCGTGACATCAATAACCTCCGTGGTGCCAGTGTGGAGGCGTTGGAGACAATGCTGATGACAGAAGTCGGACCATTGTGTGATGTGTCGAGTCTGCCAGCAGATGGTGGGATTGTGCAATTCGAGCCAGGGGATACCTAGGATTAGTGTGTGCTCCGGGGAGTGGATGACGTGGAGTGCAATCTCCTCCATGTGAAGTGAACTTGTGCTCAGGGTGATGGTGGAGGTCTGTTTAGTGACACGGCCGGTTCCTAGGGGCCGACCGTCGAGGGCTGCCACCGCCATCGCAGGGGAACATGTAAGCAGAGGAAGATGATTTTTAAGCACGAATCCTTCATCTATAAAATTTCCAGCGGCCCCTGAGTCCACTAGGGCTTCAGTGGCAATCTCGGTATTATTAACATACAAGAGCACATCAATAGTAATTACGGGACTAATGGAAATGGAACTCACCCGGCTAGCTCTGGGGTACGGGGGCCTGGTAGGACAGGAGGCGCGGACGTGGCCGGGCAGTCCGCAGTACAGGCAGAGATTGTTGTGCAATCGACGCTCACGTTCCTCCCTGGTGAGCTGAGTTGATCCTATCTGCATAGGTTCGGCTGGTGGCAGGTTAGTGCGAGGAGGTGCAGATAATGGGGTGAATCGGCGTGGCCTGCGAGACCGCAGGATATGGTCAGTCTTGATGGCCAGCTCCATGTATTCGGAGAGAGATCGGTCCTGATCACGGCTGGCCAGTTCCGTTTGGAGTTCGTCCCTTAATCCACGCCGATAAACAGTAAGGAGAGGATCCGCGTCCCAGCCAGTCTGTGCCGCCAGTGTGCGAAACAGCATGGTATATTCCGCAGCCGAGGAGTTTCCTTGTTTTAAAGACATGATCTCATCCTTGGCATCCCGACCGTCAGCGGTGTGATCGAACACCTCGCAGAACTCCCTGATGAATGAGCGATATGAGGGGAAAGACATGTTGCGGCCTTTCCACAACGCGGTAGCCCAATCCAGTGCTTTGCCAGTCAATAGAGAACATATCAGTGAAACTTTGCTATCATCGGTTGTGTAACTTTGCGGCTGGTGGTTCATGCAAATATCACACTGAAGAAGGAAGCCTTCGCATTTACCTGGCGTCCCGTCATACTTGTCCGGCAGTGAGACCCGCGCCGGGGTGTTGGCTGAAGCGCTGGCCGCCGGAGGTGGCAGAGCGGCGGGAGGAATGTGTTTCAATCTGTTTTGCTGCTCACCATGTTTCTGCTACTGCTGGTAAATAACATGTGTTTAACAAGGGATTGGAAAGGGCTTGAATGAAGTGTGTTTGGCTCTAAACAAAAATATTAAATAACAGAGTTAACTCTGTAAAATACAGAGTTAACAGATTGGTACCACTGATTTGACGTTAAAATGATTATCACTTTAAAATGTAGAAACAGTAAAATTGTGCTACTGTTGTCTTTATGTTTGGCAGTCCAGCTGGTACCACACTAGATCTACAACCCGATATTTGAGAGCGCCTGATATACTGTATATATGCATATGAAAGAATATGTGCTAATGAAGTACTCATAAATCTACAAGATGACAGTTTTCATTCACAACTGAATGAACTGGGCAGCGTAATGAGTTAGTTAGGACTAATGGCTTCACTCTTTGACTTACGTATATACAACTCTTTAATACACACAATGGACTACCTAGGAAGTGAACACTTGAAAGCAGTATAAAATGTTCATTTAATTAAAGAATTAGAAGCAATAAAGACTGTGGCTTTAAGAGCATACAGTGGATCTGTGCTGCACAAGAGAGAGTGTGTGTGTGTTGCTACAGGGAGAGTCTTGCTGCTCAGGAATGGCAAAGAAATGTGTTTACATTTGCTGTTGCCAAGATCCTGTCAGGAGCTGATCCAGAACTCCACAGAGCAGTAGCAAACTATACTACGCACTATATTACACTACACTGCAGTGTAATACACTTTACACAATACACTGCACTACATAACGTTATATTATTCTAGACTCCTTCCTTGACACTACATTACACCACAATGTACTACACAACAGCTTCTTCCTGCACATTACAGTACACAATAGCACATGCACTATAAACTGGAGTACATTACACCTCCCCCCATGCACACTACTATATCACACACTATACTGTACACCAAGTTATTCCACAGGTTTTTTTACAAAAACATTCCTGTGGAGACACTAAAATTACGTTGCTTCTTGGATGTTTCACATTCAAATTTCAAAACATAAACATTAATTTGGCAACGTTTTACTGTATGTTACATGTTGCATGTATTGTGTAAGTTCAGAAGCAAATTGTCCTGTAAGATATAAAAAATGACAGAACTCTTATTTTTGGCTGAACAATCCCTTTAAACTAAACAATGGTTATTCACATTATCCTATACTACTTTACACCCATCTTCATTATTATGTTTCACTGAAAGTCCCTATGTTAACAAGAATATCTTTATCATCAAAAATATTTTTTTTTTGGCTGTGTATTACAATTATTAATATTCACAGTCTGAAAATGGATACCAGTCAAACATATGAGGCATGTAACAGAGCATTAAACAGACAATGCTCCAGCATTTGTCTTGGATGCAGGCCTAGGCCTAGCAAAACACCACAACAACATTTACTGCCATTAAACAACAATCACAATTTGGGAAGTAAAAATCTTTAAGTAATGTTATAGCACTTCTAAAAACACACACAAAATTTATACAAACTTGTCTGGCAGACGGCAGAAAGTTTGTTTGTGGAGATCCCACAAGCGCTGAGCTGGGTGTTAGACTGATACTGTGGACTGAATCAAAGCCAAACCTACACATCTGATTTTAACAGACCACAGATCGCATCTGACAGCTCACATGATCAGAGAAGAAGACCCCTTTCAAAGAGTGAAGACATGGGAAGTCAGTGTTAAACGGATGTTTATGATTCCCGTTCACTTATCCTGTAAACCACAATGTTTGATTTTTGTTGACATTTACTGAGTTTAAAAGGCTTGTTGTGAGGTCTGTTTGAAATTATTCAATTTTGACTAAATTGAAGAGCTCTGCAGATAAATCAAAACACTGAAATGCATGCATTGTACTGTGATGGGTCAAGCGAGGGCTAGTTCAATTTAAGTAAATGGGTAAATCTCTATCTTAAATATATATGCAGGACATTTAGACATAGCATAGCATAGCACATAGCATACTGCTTACTGCGTATTTCTTATGCCATGTTATTCCTCTCCCATCCAAAAGCAGAGAGACACTCCAGCTCAACTTGAGCCGGACTCCTCCCCATACTGCCCCAATGTGCTCGCTCTTCTTCCGGCCATTTCCCTATGCCCGTCCATCTCCGAGCTCAAGAGTGCTTCTCCAAGGCCGCACGACAAGAGTGCATCTCTGAGTCCACGCTGAATGAATTGATCCAATTCCCTGTGGATTCCGCTCCACAATTACAGCCAGGAGTGCCGTCCCCCAACCCCACTTTCGACTTGTGGCCAGAGGAGGCGGCCCGATTTCCTAAATCGACGAACCACCGGACATGACACTTACCACCAAGTTAACACTGATGTGACTGTATGTGGCGCTGTACAGTGTATTGAGACAGGGGCGGCAGATTGATAGAAAGTGAGATTCGTCGAATAGCAACAAAAGGAATTCTATAATAATGAAAATAATAATAGTGGTTCCACCCATCTCAATGGCACACTGACCAATGTTTGACATGCCTTCAATCAGTTTTAGGCTTAAAGAACATCCAGAGGTTTCAACTGTTTTCAACTGAGAGTTTCTGCCACACAACACAAAGCATCACCACATTTGACAGCAATAACACCTGAAGGTTTCTGTGAGTAAGTCACGTTGTGTTTTACTCTCACAGAAAAGCATCTCTTAATTACTGTATGCGTTTGTCACCAGTGATCCAATGCCATAATGCCATTCACCATGCCCCAAAACATTCAATGTTAGTTTTATTACAACCTTTCCTTCCAGATTATTCCATTATTGAATAATTACAATTTATTCATCAATATGCTCTTTCAAACTCAGTATGGCAGTACAATTTAAGCATTGCACCTATGTAGTTGTCAATTCCAAATATTGACTGTGTAAAAGAATCAGAGAACACTAATTAAAAGTATTCATCAAAGCTGCAACAATCATCCTGACATTTTACTCAATATCTGTCAATTTTATTGTGAACAAAAATGTGCATTGAGCTGCCATAAAAAGTTCCAAATCAATAACACGATAAGACCGATTTTTGGGGAGCTTCCAGGCTGCATTCCTTCCACTGATCAAACAAATTGGGATATTACTGCTTGTGTGTCTCTTGTTCATGTTTGCCGGAAAACAAGTGAGTTTAGTTTGTTCCAGCTGTCGCAGCTGGTTAAGCATTGGGCTGATGCCATGATACTGAAAATTAGCCATCAACAGGGATCATATTAATCGTCCTGCAGAAGAGCAGATGAACATGGAGCACATTCCAAGCTTCATTACATCCGTAAGCCTGACTTTATGACTGCAAACCCCAAAAGTGTCATTGCACACACTTCTCTGTCTTGTTTCTATAATGTATCTTTCTTTTCTGTTTCTCTTTCCATCTTCAGTGACAGGATTACTCACTCTGTTCATGGGCTTATGTGACCTTTAACCTTACTTCCCTACTCACTGGCGATTTTGTTTCCTGTTTATCGTGCTAGACCGACTCTGGGTTGGTACCTTTCCTCTGTCCCTCTCCCTTTTTTACAATCTTCAAAAGAGCCTCCATCGAGACAAAATGGATTAACAAAGCAGAAGAATAGTGTGAAACAGCTCCAGCTTTAAGCATTAAGCATTACATATTAATAGCTCCACTTCTTCCAGCTGCTCTCACTAAATGCACGCACATCTTTGATCATACCAACCCTTTACCCTGAAATGAACCCCATTTTTTTAACAGCTCAATCCCTGTCTCATTCTGCACTGGAGTGTGGGAAATTGCGTAAGACTTGTCTGTGGCTACTCCTAATGACTGGCTATGGGTAAAAACACTATCCCCCGGTTTCACAGACGAGGCTTAAGCCTAATCCTAGACTAAACCGCATGTTTGAGCTGTCTCAGATGAAAATATCTTGCTCTAACATATCTTAAAACATGTCAGTGTCATTGTTCTGTCTTGAAATGCACACCTGTAATATTTTCTTGTAAGGCATTTTTGTAAAAGTTGCCTAAATAACTTAATTGAACTAATGCCTAGTCCTGGCTTAAGCTAAGCCCTGTTTGTGAAACCGGGCCTATATTGTAAAGGTGTAATTGCTAAATCTAAAAGTGAAGTCTAATACTTTACAAGTGGAATTTAACATGAATGTTTCAAGCAGATCTCAATGTTTACTCAATACTGAAAGTGGACCACAATTGCATTGAATTAATTTTGATTCCTCTGTGAATTTACAATTAGCCATTATATATACTGTATACACACACACACACACACATATATATATATATATATATTAAAGGAATTAATCCTGATTAATCACAACCAAGATAAAGTTTTTCTTATATAATAAATGTGTTTGTACTGCATGTATATATTTGAGAGAAATATGTTTATATATTAAATATATTTATGTACAATATAAAATATAGGAATATAAATGTATAAATGCATATACGTGTAAATATTTTCAAGATATATACTGTATGTGTGTGTTTTTATAAATACATAATAAATATGCACAGTACAGACACATATATCATGCAATCTTTTATTTTGGATGTGATTAATAGCGATTAATCATTTGACAGCACTAAATATACAGTGGGAAAGGATTTAATCAGGAAAGGACATGACATGTGGCCATGTATGGTTTCCAATACTAGGAATTTGTGCTCTGCATTTAACCAATCCAAGTGCACACACACACACACAGCAGTGAGAAGTGAACAACCACACATGCACACACACTGTGAACACACACAAAGCAGTGGGCAGCCATTGCTGCGGCACTCTGGGAGCATTTGAAGGAATGGTGCCTTGCGCAAGGGTCTCACCTCAGTCGTGGTATTGTAGGTGGAGCCGTGGTACTCATTTCCCCCACCCACAATCCTTGCCAGACCTGGGACATGAACCCACGACCCTTGGGTTACAAGTCCAACTCCCTACGACTGCCCCTTAATAATCAGCCACCAATTGTGCAAGTTCTCCCACTTGAAAAGATGAGAGAGATCATAGGTATGCATCTATGAGATATATATATATATATGAGAAACAAAAATCCAGAAAATCACATTGTAGTATTTTTAATGAATTCATTGGTAAATTCCTCTGTAAAATAAGTATTTGTTCACCTACAAACAAGCAACATTTTCACAGACCTGTAACTTCTTTAAGAGGCTCCTCTGTCCTCCACCTCTATTAATGTAATCTGTTTGAACTCATAAAAACACATAAAAGACATAAAAAAGAAAATGGAAGACATACAAGACCACTGATAATCTCCCTCAATCTGGGGCTCCACGCAGGATCTCACCCCATGGGATCAAAATTATCAAAAAACCTGTGAGCACCAACTAATAAAAACATAATGATGAGTTTGGTGTTTTAATGTAGTGTATACTTATATATGAAATCATGGAAAAAAAGAGGAAAGTAGCCTACTATGAAAGTAAAGCGCCAGTAGGTGACAGCAAGTGACTATTTTATTTTATTGATACCCGACGGTACCCGCCTAAACGAGTCGTCAACCTTTTTTAATCTTTCTCTGTTACTGAGCCACGTCACTAGGTAACATATTTTGCATAATGTCCGCCCACGTTCTATGTTGCGAACAGCTTGCCCCGCCCCCA
>JAUMHR010000062.1:4605547-4617155 GCA_032361145.1 Enteromius fasciolatus | reverse complement strand
AATGATAAACAATGCTTAACACAGTGTTATGCTTTATGCAATGCTATATATATGCTTATAAAGTTCACTATAGAGGTTTGCCTGATTAGAAGAAGTTAGAAGTTAAGAGTTTTTGTTCAAGCTTTGAGTCTGTGGAGCGCTGTAGCGGTAGACCAATCATACAGGACTGCGCAATCTGACCAATCAATGGGTTTACGGGAGGGAGGGGTTTACACAAACCGAGTCTTCGAACTGCTTCACACGAGTCGTTTACGAAAAATTTAGAAATGGGGTAAAATAAAATCTATTTTTAGAGAAAACTAAAGTGTTTTTTGACCTTGCATATATGTAAACCTATTTTAAGACACTCATAAAACAATATTACCCACCTTTAAAATGGCATAATAGGGGCACTTTAAATAGTTTACACCGCTACTTAAGCATTGAGACGATCAGCAATTTCCTGCCAACCTTTCTCTCTTGCTTTATTTATTGCCGCTGTATTGCCTTTTTTGGTGGTTTCCAATAGCAAACGCTGTTCCATTGCCGTGAACATTGCTGCTCTTTCTTTCCCTTTTGTTGCCATGGTAGCCCACAATCGATTGACCCATGCTCGACTTTTCAGGACTTTTAAACAATGGCGTGCACACACAGTTATCTAGACTATTTAAACCTGACTCAAATTAGTAAGATCACATGATCCTCAACTTTCTGTTATGGAACTGATTTGATGTTTAGCTCGGCTCATTCAAGTCAGGTTTTGGACTTTTCTAAGCGTTTTTTATGGAACAGCCCCCTGGATGACTGATCTGTGTAAACGAAAAAATTAATGGGGCCATGTATCCTGAGATTTTGAGTGAAAACCTCCTTCCATCAGCAAGGGCATTAAAGATGAAACGTGGATGGGTCTTTCAGCATGACAATGATCCCAAACACACCGCCCGGGCAACGATGGAGTGGCTTTGTAAGAAGCATTTCAAGGTCCTGGAGTTCTTTGTCTGCACTGATCCCAGCATTTTCGTTCAGCTTGTTTTGCTCACTATTTATTAAATACTTTGCACCAAAGTTCTGCCTGCTTTGCCTCTGTCCGCTGAGAAGCGGGATCGCAACGAGCATTCACAGCAGCCCGGACAACCACTTTAGCCTAAAAACGTGACAGAACGACGAATAATTTAAAGAGATGGCATTTGTGTCCCAGCTCGTCGAGCTGATCCACCTGGGACCCTCCTTTGAGGATTACAATAGCCAGTTTTACACTATCGCCGAACAGTCTTAATTTAATGACGTGGAAATCATCCAGCTATTTCAGGACAGTGCTGCATTTCTGCAAGATTCTGAGATTCCAGAGATCGCTGGGTTGCCGTGGAAGTCAGCAGTATTTTTAATGCTGGCTACGTTTAAATCAAGTGCGGGATTTCGGCTGGATCCCGTTGCCACCACATCCCAAATGCACGAGACTGTTCACAAATGCGCACATCTCTACGGGCTTCGGTCCACTTTCATGGCCGGGAGAGCCGTTTGAAAACCTTGTGATGCCTAGTCCGCACGATACGGGTGGTAGTGGTAACCATGGGCTGACCCAGACGAGAGGCCCTCCCAATAAATTTTTTTTTGGGGGGGACGGAAATGACTGGGTCATGATGGGGAAGAGTGGGACTGGGGATGATCTGCAGTGGTCTGAGCCTCCAAGAAATGGAGTCGGAGGAGGATCTGCCATGGCCTGAGCCTTCGGAAGTGGAGTCGGATGAGGATCTGTCGTGGCCTGCGCCTCCGGAAACAGAGCCATATCACTATAACAAGCTGCCAGAGCGACGCCACGTTCACGAGCTGCCAGAGCCAAGCCACGCTTATGAGCTGCCAGAGCCACGCCACGCTCACGAACTGCCAGAGCCGTGCCGCGCCCACGAACTCCAGTGGTCAGCCCAGGAATCTGACCAGCCGTGGCCAGCCAAAGGCCCCGATCTGCTGTGGTCAGCCCAGGACCCTGACCAGCCGTGGCCAGCCAAAGGCCCCAATCTTCTGTCTCACCAGCATGAGTGCCTTATGCTCTGGGGGCCTGTTTCCTGGGCCGCCTCCAGAGCACCCAGTTTGCACTAATGACTTTTTGTTCACGCCACCTCTGTCCCCTTGTCCAGTCCCTTTGGGTGTCTGGAAGCCGCCCTTAGCGGGGGGCTATGCCACGCCCTCAGGCGTTCCACCAGACTTTTGTTTATGTTTTCATTCTATGTCCATGTGCTTTGTGGCTGTTTTCATTCGTTCTCCCTCATGTGTTCCTGTGATTTGTAGCCACACCCCTGTCCTTAGTGTTTAATGATTTCCCAGCTGTGTTTCCCCAGGTGCCGTGTGTTTGAGTCTAATTAGTTTGTATATTTTCAGTTCCTTGTATCCGTCGTTGGTGATTGTCTGCCCTGCATTTTGATGTCTTTGTCAATTATGGTGAATTGTACAGTTTTAATTCATATATTGTACATACTGTACAGCTATAACTTGTTTTAATTACTATCTGACTTACTATCTGTACAGAGAGAGGACTCTAGACAGATTAATATAAGACTTCTTCTAATTTGCTCAATTATGATTTAAAATGAGCAAAACAAAACTGGATTTGGGCCACTTTTGCCTGCAGTCTGAATGTAAATTACTTTCATATTGTTTCAAAACATACCTCTAGAGAACTGTGTTAAGATTAATTCCATCAATAGTGCTCCATCTAGCTTTTTTTTTTTTTACCTCAATAACATGTTCTGTACTGTATGTAGAGCAATTACAATGGACCCTGGATAAAAAAATCTGTGACATGTGAACAAAACAATTCAGTTTCAGATGGAGAGAATTGTGGGGAGTGATTTAGCTTTGACCAGTGGCTCGACAAGCAACACAAGAGACAGACTCAATATTCTGCATAGATGTACAATGCAGCACCTGAGAGCGCAAGCCTTGTCCTATTGGTTATTTTTGCATCATTCTCCACCCATTGCTTCCCAAAGAGAGCATAAGGGACGGAAGGGAGGCACTGTCTTTGGAAACATGCCCAATCACACTGAGAGGGCCGTGAGCATCCATCAGAGTGATAACGCTGATGAACAGCAGGAGACAGACGTGTCTAGAGACCCCTGAGGAAGTGTTACTATTTACTCCAGGGTGTAAGATATAGAATTTCACACCCGAAAGGAAACTATAAATATTTCAAGATGTGATGTGTTATGATGTAAAACAGACTGTGTCCTGCCTCTGAGGAATTTTTCAGATTTTGCTTCATATGCTGCAAATTTGACTTTCAGACTAATGTTTTCAGACTACATTTAGACAAGATGCAATCTAGTGCTTTGATAACTACTAAAAATACTACACAAGGCTTATTTTTATATTTTGAATTTAAAATTTATTTCAAATTAACCTTCCACTGATTTGCAGTATATTACATAATAATGACAACATAATAACAACTTTTTTAAATTTTGTTTTTTTGTGAGTGTTGTTGTAGAATACTGAATTGCAGTATGAGGACCATAACTATCTTTATTAACATGCAAATAATGTTTCCTTATTAAAAAGTATTACGCAAAAAAAATATGAACAATACTTGAAGACAAATGCATGAAGCTTGTGCATAGACATGCACACAGTCAAACCACTGAACAACGAACAAAGTGTGCTAAAATCAGTAACATGCAATTTGCACTGGAATCAAATGTCACTTAATATGTTGTTTTCTGTAATCCTTACAAACTTGCACCATGGTAACCATAATCTCTCAAGAAAAAAAAAAAAAATCACCATTGTTTCTGTTACTACAATATCCTTGTAGCTACATGGTGTTAGCCAGGAAAAAAAAAACAAGACGATTGAAAGCTTTTTAGAGTTCCTAAGGGGACACCATTAATCTAATGTAGGTTTAGCAACTGTAATTGTGCTAACTATGGTATATTTGCCAAAACTACATTGTGTATATACCATGGTAAATGAAGAATGAGAACAGAAAAACTGATTATAAATATAGACTTCTGTGCTCTGTTATAGTGGATGACAATTTGAATGTTAGCTGGCTGTATCACCTCTGCACCTGATAGCCCCGGAGAGACATTATTGTTTCTTCACCTCACAAATAATATTGTGGAGTGATATCAACATAAAAAATAAAACCTTTCCAACTGCTCTCAATCTCAGTTAGTGCTGTGAGACAGTCACATACAGCTCAATTTGCAAAAATTAGCAAATAAACAGAGTGGATTAGCACATAGCAATTTCTGATAATCTAAGTAAATAATAGTATAAGCCAAGATTAATGGGTAAGAAATCCTGTTTTGGTCATGGAAAAAAAATCCTTTATTTATTATTGTTATTTCAGTGGTTACAGAAATTATCCTGGGCCAGTTTTATTACTTTCAATACATTTAATGTAAATGTTTGTGTTCAATTTAATGCTGTCAATGTGTGGTCATGTTAACTGATTGTGAGTGTATAGGAGACAGAGACATGACTCCAATGACTCAATACATGCAAGGCCTCTTTTTTCCTTGAGGTGGCACTGTTTGAAACACAATAACATTTCATAATTACCGCAGGCATAAAAGAAACGATCAACAAAAACTGGTTTGAAAGGCTTTACTGCAGAGCAATTATCATACACAATAAAATATAAATGTCACTGTCATTTGATGCTGGATGTGGTGGATAAGCTGCCAATGATCAAAATGGTCTCTCAGTTTGGTTCACTAGGCTACACAATCATGAGGGAGACTGATGATCTGACAGTTGTCCAGAAGACAAACATTGACACCCTTCACAAAGAGGGTAAGCCACAAACATTTATTGCGAAAGAAGCTGGCTGTTTACAGAGTGCTGTATCCATGCATGTTAACAGAAATTTGAGTGGAAGGAAAAAGAGTGGAAGAAAAAGATGCACAACCAACTGAAAGAATTGCAGCCTTATGAGCAACATCGATTCAGGAATTTGGTCATTCACAAGGAAAGGACTGAGGCTGGGATCAAGGCATCAAGAGCCACCACACACAGACATGTCAAGGAATATGGCTACAGTTGTCATATTCCTCTGGTTAAGCCACTCCCAACATCAGAGGAGTCTTACCAGGGCTAAGGAGAAGAAGAACTGGACTGTTGCCCAGTGGTCCAAAGTCTTCTTTTCAGATTAGAGCACATTTTGTATTTCATTTGGAAACCAATGCCCTAGAATCTGAAAGCAAGTTGCATGAAGTCCAGTGTCACTGCACCTGTTTACCAATAAATTTTGGAGCACTTGATGCTTCCTTCTGCTGACCAGCTTTTTAAAGATGCTGATTTCATTTTCTAGCAGGATCTGGCACCTGCCCACACTGCCAAAAGCACTAATTTGTTGGTTAAATGACCATGGTGTTGGTGTGCTTGTCTGGCAAGCAAACTCACCAGACCTGAACTGTCAAGCGGAAAACGAGAAACAAGACACCAGAAAATGCAGATTAGCTGAAGGCCACTGTCAAAGAAACCTGGGCTTCCATACCACCTCAGCAGTGCCACAAACTATTCACCTACATGCCATGCCGAATTGATGCACTACTTAAAGCAAAAGGAGCCCCTACCAAGTATTGAGTACATATACAGTAAATGATCATACTTTTCAGAAGGCCAACAAGGTCCATCTTCACCAAATTGGATTTGAGAAATTCTTATCATTTGGTCTGCATTAGGAAGGGGGATGAGTGGAAAACTGCTTTTAATACCCCTGGGGGGCACTTTGAATATCTTGTTATGCCGTTCGGGGTTATCAAACTGTCCCGCAGTTTTTCAAGCACTCGTAAATGACGTGTTGAGAGATAGGTCGATCAGTTCATATATGTCTACCTGGATGACATATTGATTTTTTCTTCTTCTCTCTAGGAACATGTTCAACACGTCAGGCGAGTTCTCCAGAGGCTGCTAGAGAATGGGCTTTTTGTCAAGGCGGAGAAGTGTTTGTTTCATGCACAGTCTGTTTCATTTCTGGGTTACATAGTGTCGCCAGAGGGGGTATGCATGGACCCCGACAAGGTTAAGGCTGTGGTAAATTGGCCATCCCCTGATTCCCGCAAGGCCCTGCAGAGGATTCTTGGGTTCGCCAATTTTTACAGACGTTTTATTCATAATTTCAGCCAACTAGCCGCGCCTCTGACTGCCTTGACCTCCACCAAAATGGCGTTCAGGTGGTCTAACGAGGTAGAAACCTCGTTCTCTAAACTGAAAAGCCGCTTCATTTCGGCTCCCATTCTCCGGGCACCCGATCCCACATGTCAGTTTGTGGTGGAGGTCGACGCGTCAGAGGTGGGAGTAGGAGCGGTGTTGTCTCAGCGTGCTGCCTCTGATGACAAAATGCATCCCTGCTCGTTTTTCTCCCACCGCTTATCACCTGCTGAACGCAACTACGACATTGGCAATAGGGAGTTGCTGGCTGTCAAGTTAGTGTTGGAGGAGTGACATCATTTGTTGGAAGGTTCGGGGGTTCCTATTATAGTCTGGACCGATCACAATCTTGAATGTATTCCATCCGCAAAACGTTTGAACTCCAGGCAGGCTCGTTGGGCATTATTTTTCGGATGTTTTGATTTTTCCATTTCCTATCGTCCGGGTTAATCCTGATGCGTTATCGCGCATTTTTGACCAATCTGACCGCCCTGTGTCTCCTGAGTGTATTATTCCGGAGAGAATAGTTGTCTCTGTCATCATTTGGGAGATCGAATCGAAGGTCCGCAATGCCTTAGAAGAGGTAACACCTCCGCCCGGATGCCCAGCGAGCCGTTTATTTGTGCCGGAGGGATTAAGGTCTGATGTCATTCGGTGGGGTCATTCTTCCAACGTGGATTGTCATCCAGAAATTGAGCGTACTATTTTTATAGTTAAACAACGATTCTGGTGGCAGGCTATGGCTCATGACATTCAGGAGTTTGTTTTGGCCTGTTCAGTTTGTGCTCGGGGAAGACTTCCAATCACCCACCAGAGGGGTTACTTCAGCCACTGTCAGTCCCTTTGAGACCCTGGTCCCACATCGCGCTAGATTTTGTGACCGCCCTCCCGCCCTCTCTGGGCAATACGGTTGTTTTAACCGTAGTGGACCGGTTCTCGAAGGCGGCTCATTTTATTCCCTTGCCTAAATTGCCCTCAGCCAAGGAGACAGCGGTTACTATCCTTGATCACGTCTTTCGCATTCATGGCCTCCCGGTAGAGGTGGTTTCTGATAGGGGTCCTCAATTTGTATCCAAATTTTGAAGAGTTTTGTTCGGTTACTGGGGGCGACTGTGAGTTTGTCTTCGGGTTTTCATCCTCAGACTAACAGCCAAACTGAGCGATGTTTGGTCGCACAGAATCCCACTTCCTGGTGTCAGCAACTCTCATGGGTTGAGTACACGCATAACTCTTTGCCAGAGTCGTCTACGGGCCTATTGCCATTTCAATGTAGCCTAGGTTACCAGCCACCTCTGTTTCCTAGTGTTGAATCCAAAGTCGTGGTTCCCTCCACCCACGCCTTTGTCCAGAGGTGTCACCGTACCTGGACAAGAGCCCATTAGACTCTTCTCCGGGTACGGGAGCGCACCAAGGCTCGCCACCATGGGATCGCCACAGGTCTAAGCCTCCGATATACGTCGTTGGTCAAAAAGTGTGGCTTTCTACCTCTAACATTCCTCTCCGATCCATTTGTAACAAGCTTGCTCCCAAATTTATTGGCCCTTTTCCTGTCACCAAAATCTTAGTCCAATGGCAGTCCGCCTCAAACTCCCTCCTGCATACAGGAGAATTTACCCAGTGTTCCATGTGTCCAAAATGAATTCTCATATTTATCCGCCTGCTCTGGTTCCCCCACCGCCGCGTCTCGTACACGGGGAGACCTCCTATTCGGTTAATTGTATTCTGGACTTGAGACGGAGGGGACATGGATTTAAATACTTGGTGGACTGGGAAGGTTACAGTCCAGAGGAGAGAAGTTGGGTACCTGCCAGGGACATATTGGATCACACCCTTATTCGTGATTACAATCAACGGGTGAGGCAGGCGGGGAGTGCTGAGAGGCGCTCTTAGGGGGAGGGGTACTGTCATGGTTCATGGGTTCACAATCTCATTCTTGCCTGTTGTGTGTATGAATGAGCGGAGTGTGTGAGTGTGGGTAACGAGCAAATTGGGTACAGCTGGGGCTCGTTACCCAGCACTACTTATTGTGAACTAACCTGTCCTGTCTTTGTCAGTTCCTCTGCTTTGCTGCGTGGTTGACGGAGTTCCGCTTCTGTATTGCCCTGTACTGGACTCCTCTGTGTGCTCTGGTCGACTGGTCCGCTCCCTCCGGCTTAGTCTTCCTGTATCATGTGGCTGCTGTCTGGATTGCCCACTGCAGTTCCTGCGCTACTAGCCTTTACCGCTTCATGTGGGTTTGACTTCACTGAGAACTGAGATTGAATTGCTGTCAATAAATTGTTAAAACGCATCTGCAACTGTTTCCTCCTTATTCAGGCGTCACAAACTTTTCCATGGCATTCTAATTTATTGAGATTCACCTGAAATTGAAAACAATTGATGAGATTACGAATATGAGTAAGATTCTGAAGGTAATGTGAAAGTGCGCTGATGATGACAGCAATAGTGTAATGATCTACTCAAATCGAATCCTTTCAAGTTTTAAAAAGATAACAAAATATGCTTTATTTTATTTTTTATCTTTTAAAGATCCATCCGTGCTGGATACATAGGCCCAGGTCACTAAAGACCCGGATATATAATAATGACTGACAAAACATTCATGCATTTATGGGTGAAAACTAATAATTTGATACTTTTATTACTAATATTCTAGTGTTTTGTCCCCACTGCTTATATGTTTTTAAACTTTGCATTTATTTAAAAAAATGAAATAAATAATAAAATCTAAGAAAAAATAAATCAAGAATTGCACACACAAAATGCAAAATACTTCACATCTCTTGCAAAACGAAGCACTGCATTCAAAATATCACAAACACATCTCAAAAGCAAACATTTGGAAACAACTTTGCCATTATATTAATTCCTGTTACATCTGTGTGTGTTACATAGAAAATTGTGTTTTACAAAAAGTGTTTTATGAAACTGAAAACTGAGTCAAAGGCAGAAAATCAGCGTACAGTTCTTCAGATTTGGTGCGTGCTTCTAGTGTTTGAATGTCAAGTTTTAGAAATTGTGTGACAGGTAAATATTTTGTGTGTAAGCAGATGCACACACGTATAACCATGCTTCAGCTGTCTTTCCTATTAATAGCTGCGGAAATGTATTATGGTATATGTGTAGGGAAATCTCTGGAGGTTAACACCTTTCTAGCAGTAATAAGTCAGCCCTAGCTGCAATAAGTCAGAAACTTATAAGAATGGAAATGCACGCTGTTCCAGAGGAAAAGAGATGAATTGATACCCTGGGAGTCAGACTCTCAGACGAACGATTTCTCGCAACCATTAAAGCCAGATATCAGGTGGGCCCATTGTCTTCCATTTGAGACAGTCCTGATGAGCTGTTGACAAGGAGAGAGACTCAGCTGGAGAAAATCATTCTCGCCGGAGCAACGGGAGCGAGAATCCTGCTATGCATCTGTAATTGTCTTCATGACTCGAGGCCTCCACAGGAGAGAGCTGCCTGTGTTGTATTTCGCTAACTTTGCTGCTGACTTGCAAGTCTGGAAAGTAGAGTGAAATACAACAGATTGTGCCGTACGTTCCAGCGGCACGGCAGATCAGAGGGATTTCTGCTTTCTGTTTCAGAGCGCCACTAAAGAGACTGAAGAAACAGACTCTGGCACAGACAGCGAAAGTTGGTTTTAAATATTCCATGTTCTGGTGCATTCAGGAGAGAGAAAAACCCACGCGGCTCGCTCTGTAATCTCAGACAGAATGGGGCGCTCGGGAGGGACTCTATTACACAACCAAATGCTAAAGTCCATTTCAGGACATGATATTGAGACCCTCCCTCCGTTTTTCAGTGCATCATGATTTCACACTTAAGAACAGACTCTTATTTTCCCTTTAAAAAAAAGCGTAACACTACAATAAGGGGCAAATCTCCAACCCCCACTGCTGAACAAACAAATGGAGATTTGTCAAGCTCTGATTCTTTCATTGTGGGTTGGGTTGGTTGAGGCAGCTAAGCTGTGTGAGATGGCTCAATTGGTTTCATGTGACACTTGCTGTTGAGGTGCTGGGGGATTTGATAGTCAATGGCCACGTACACGCTGCAAGTAAATACAGCATTCACTTATGTTAGTGCTAAATGTATTATGTAGAGTTATTTACAGTTATGAAAACAATCAAACCACTCTACACTTCCTGAAATAAATGTACAAAAGTCACTTGGGCGGTACCTTTTCAAAAGGGACATGTTTATGCCTAAAGGGTCCATTTCGGTACCCTAAAGGTACATATTAGCGCTTTACGTGTACATATTTGAACCTAATGCAGTAGGTACAAAAGTGTATCTTCTGAAAAGGTACTGCCCTGTTGACAGCTTTTGTACCTTTTTTTTTGAGAGTGTAGAAAGAAAAAAATCAGGAACGGTAGCAGTTTCATTAAATATTTTCAGAGAGCAACAGCTGGTTTGCACACATAAAAAAACAAAAACTGAATGATAATTTTGGGGATTTGAAATTGATTGACACACAGTTCTCACCCCACAGCATTATACAATAACTAAATTCACTCCTGAAAAATTAAGTTTTGTTCAATCTTATTGTGAAAGAATAATTTACAATACAATAATTTACTCCCATTTTTAAATACAATTGCCACTCTGTTTCTAAGTATATACAAGCTGAGTATTTATACAGTTGTTTGGGGGATTTCCAACACATTCCTGAAATAATGAATCTGTGTAGGGTGTACACAATGAACCAAACAACTACAGTAGATAATGTAATTATGTAATTAACGTACTGTTATGTAAACTGTTGTTCATGCAATTGTATTTGTCACTACTAAAACTTGCAGTGTGATGGTGTGTGTGGCCAGTATGAAGCTGTGACTCTTTTCCGAACATGCACTTAATTATATTAAATGTGCACTTCTAGTATTTGAAACTTGAAGATGAAAATAGATAAACTATGAAAGCACACTTTATTACAATTTCAACTGTAGTGTTTTTTTTTTTCTTCTTATACTTAAAGTTAATATATTTTACTAAATTGCAACTTTATCTAATGTGTAATTTCAAATATAATTAATACATGAGTCATGATATACACATTTTAAAGACAATGATATTAAAATATATGTTTTGTTTATCATAAAAAATTATCAGGACATTTATCAGCAGATAATAATAAATATATAAGTAAATACATTTTTTGTGAAAATATTATTGAGATATTTTACCATCCTGATTTTTTTCATGCAAAGTGCAGCCTTACGAATTTAGCAGAAGACAAAAATCACTTTTACTTAATCATATTTCAAGGAAATAATATATCAATAAAATCCATATGTGTCACGAAACGCGCTGTCGCTGCAGTGAAGTGTAACACGTGTTTTTCCAGTGGGCATGGAGAACAAGGAGGCAGGACTTAACTGAATAAACATTTGATGAAAAAACAAGGAGATAACTGAACAAAACTCACGAGACGAACCACAAACATACAGCAACGTAAAGAAACTTCAAC
>JAUMHR010000062.1:4582403-4599364 GCA_032361145.1 Enteromius fasciolatus | reverse complement strand
AAGGAGTGGTCTCTTTTCTCTTATCAGGTGTTCTCCAAACTCTTCAGGCATTACAGGAGAAAACTCAGAGCTGTTATTCTTGGGAAAAGGACGTAGCAATAATTGTGTGCCAAAAATTGTGGCTAACATGTACTGGAGAAAAACATCTATTTCATCATGAGAAAATTGTGTGAATTTTTTTAATAAAAGATCAATAAAAGATCAAAGGATCACATTTACCTTTGCTCAGATATACCAAGGGTGCCAATATTAGTGGAGGGCACTGTACATGTCTATATGCTTTTTGAAGCATATATGTGAATGGATAGCAAAAAGAGAAAAAGAAAATATCTTGATCAATTGATCATTAAAAAATGATAAAAAGGTGTTATGATTATTACAGAATTAACAATGACAGAATTTTAATTTTTGAACCCTTGAACTTGTACAGCATTCAGCATCTTTCTTTTAATGGTAGGACTTACAAAAAGTCCAACCTAACCACCAGCCTCAGTGCAACAACACATTCACATGACCTCTTAAGTGGGCAGCAGTTTGTTCAGGCTTCACTGCTCGACAAACCTAAGCGCACCCATGTGTTTTTGACCGAGTGTGACTCCGTACGGCTGCCCATCCCATTGCAGAACACCACACGACTGACCGCAAGAATGAAGCCATGCTCCCTCCTCGACCAAAACTCAGCATGTAGAGCGTGCTGGAATTCAGCGGTGCGAGCAACAGAAATGAAACCAATAAAAAGAAGGAAAACTGTCAAAAGCTTCACCATCCTGGAGGCTGTTTTATAGAGGTCGTGTGGCAAATTAGCACCAAATTGACAGGAAAGAAAACCTCTAATTGGTGTGGAATAGCAAAAGCTGTGAGAGTCGTGGTGGTTTTGTGTTAGTCAGACGGAGGCCAAAGAGGGCAGGAAAGAGTTAATGTTAGAGTGGTGCTGTACTGCACGGCTCCACTCCAAATGAAATATCAACAGCATGTCCCAGAGTGCTGAGCAGAGAGACAGGAAAAGAGCTGAAGAAGAGAGAAAGACATAAGAAAATAAAAAATGGAGCAGTGGCATGGAAAAAAAGAGAACAGGGAAACAGAGAGAGACAGCAAAAAAGATGATTTGGAGTGTGGGGTGATCTTAAGACCTGAAACACTAACACTTCAGGCATGTAACAAAATGTGTGGGACATCAAACTTTACTTTATCTGCTACTCAAAATAGCAATTTTCCACAAGATGATAAGAATGTTCCATTTGCTTTAGTCACTCTATTTATAAAATATTAAAAATAATATTTGTTATATTTGTTATTTAACAAATAAAAAGAAAAACATTACATTATCACTTACACAATCCATCTTCAAAAAAAAACTAAATAGGCCTAATTCATAGATTAAAATATATTAAACTGAAAACATATTACCAGTAATATAAATATGTGCCTTAGTAGAAATAGTAGTAACAGAAACATACTCTCTCCATGCTGAAGGATGATCATCTTAAAAATATTCCTTTTTTTACAGTATTATAGCTATTCTTGTCAACATTAGGGTTTTGGTTATCATATATTTATGAAAGCGTTTAAAAGTTGAACATAGACTCATTAGAATAACCTCAACCAATATTTTAGCAAAACTCCAAACACACCCATATAATGAACACTAGTGGCATTAGTAACAATAACTTTTATTCATTTTCAAACAAATTATGATTCCAGTAACAGATTATTAATTATTTGTCTGTGTGTGTGTGTGGTTACTTGCATAACACTATGTTATGATCTCAAAATACTTTTACCAGTGCATCATTTGTAAACAGATACATTTTGCCATTTCCATTACATAACCAGATCAATATGTATGACTTTTCCAAAGTAAAAAACTTGCTCAGTAGCTCACCTGGAACAGTGTTGCATTTGCGATGCACTCAGGTGTGATTCTTGTAAAAAGAGCTTCAAGTCTTGAAGAAACACAAAAAAATTACATCGTTGCTACAGCTAATACATTAACCTTTTAGCGCCACTCAATTATGCAGAAAAACTGAATGCATGTTTAAATAAAAAATGACCCATTAAGGGCCACTCACTGGACATTTCACTATGAAAATTCTCACAAAATGTGCAAGAAAAATTTAATATCCTTATTACAGAAATGTCGCCACATGCACTTTCTCAATAAGCCTGGAAAACTGAAAAGCTTTAATCGGATCAGCTAGCAGGGTTAGCTCACCCAAAAATGACAATTCTGACATTAAGTACTCATCCTCATGTCGTTCCAAACCCCTAAGACTTTTGTTCATCTTCAAAACCCATATCTTTGATGAAATCCGAGAGCTCTCTGATCCAACATAGACAGCAACGCAACTGCATTGTTCCCAGGTCCAGTTTATGAAGCTACAAAAATACTTTCTTTGCACAAAGAAAACATAAATAACAACTTTATTCAACAATTCTCCCACAAGTGACCATCTACTGTCTTATGGAGAGTACCACAACGCATGCATATTGCATTCCTCTGCTCACAAACAAAAGTGTGTTCAACATCAGCTCGTGTCAAGAGAAGAATTTAAAAAGAAATCATAGAATAAGGTAGTCATTTTTTTTCTTCGCACATAAAGTAGAGTTTTGCAGCACTAAATCGTTAAATCAAAAGTTTTGATTATTTATTACGAAGCAAACTAGAATCTTTCATTTACCCACCCCTAAACAATAAGCAAAACACAACCTAACTCTTGTTGGTCAATTTGCATTGGCTGTCAGACTGTCGCTTCCTGTTTAAAAGGCAGTTTTGGGTTAGAATAAGCTGTGAAGTGGACCACACTTTATGCTGATAGTCAAAAGTCTGGGTATGTGAGACTATTTGCTCCTACCCACCATCAACCACTAACAACTGCCTGGGGAACATAAATACACCACCAATCATTACTTATAGCCAGATTATAGAGCTGACAGGCCTGCTGAGATTATGTCAGGGCAAGCTCTCACAGGCTGATGGGATAATATTAGACTGAAAGAGAGAGAGCAAGAGACAGGGAGAGAATCTAAGGCATAGCAGGGTAGATGGGTTTTAGGGCCTGGGTTTTCCTTGGCACACTCAGCTCCATGTGTATCTGGTGAGGGTCTAAGCTATGGAGATAGCGCTGGAGAAACTGATACTGGCAGCAAAAGGAGGGAGTGGGGAATTCTGCTGATCACAATAAGGCCTCTTTTCTCTGAAAATGTTATCAGGTTCAATTAGGGAAAGGACAGGCTTGGCTTTCTTTTTATAGTAGAGTGCCTAGGGCTGTGTGACATGTAATTACATCGTAATGTAACCTGAGAGCTTGTCTGCAGTTTACGGTCTGCTAGTTAATTACAGTGTGTATGATGTTACCATAATGCTTGAGTGTTTTACTGCACTGGTACTGGTGATAATTTTGGTGTATTTAGGTCCTACGATGATGCAACCAACTAAACATGAATACAGTAGCTGCCAAATACTGCTCAGATTCTTGTTTATGAATCAAACTCGCCCCTTGAGGTCCACACTTTGGTCCATGACGGTGTATAGGAGCAGGCGTTGGGGACAGTCTTGAGGGCATAGTGGTGTTGATGTTCATGTCAACACCAATCAAAGTAGGTGCTGTAATCCTTAACATGTCTTAACCAGTAACTTCAGAAAACCTACACTATGGGAACACACTTTGGTCTATTTATTTAAAGAAATTAAATAATTATGCAAATGTATTTTGCTATTGTAAGTTTTAAATGTAAGTTTGCTATTGTAAAGTAACTACTTGCAAATAATATTTTTGTTTGCGGTGCACACTCACATTTACTATTAATGCATACCTCATACTGTACCGTATACCTTCTGGTAAAAATTATTCAGTGATGAATTACATAAATCACGTAAACAATTGTCATGACATAAGGAAATGAATTTCCCTTGATCTTCTGATACAGAAGATGTCTTTGTATGGTTAATACATACAAGTTTCTTAATTCAAATGTCCACGGCATCAATAAAAAAGCATTTATGTAAAAACCTTTAGAAGACGGCATATTTTGGATCCAAGGGACAAGGTGATGCCACACCAAATGGATGTTTTTATTCAAATCAAAGTATAAATAAATGTAGAAAATGTATCCGTGTGGTGCGGCTGACGCAGAACAGTGCAGTTTGGGTTTAGGGAACACTCTTCAAAATGGAGCTACAGTGACACAGAGTAGATGAATTGTTGAAGAAAGTTATTATTTTCGTTTTCTTTGCATACAAAAGTATTCTCATCGCTTCATAAAATTCAGATTGAACCACTGATGGCAGATGGACTATTTTGACAATGTCTTTCATACCTTAACAGTGTTGTTAATTGGCAGTCAATGGAACAGTCAAAGCCTCCCGGTTTTCATCCAAAATATCTTAAATTGTGTTCCAAGGACAAACAAAGCTTTTACGGATTTGGAACAATGCATGGATAAGTGATCAAATTTTCATTTTGGGGCGGAGTAACCCTTTTAATAAAATCCCATAAGAAGTCAACATTAATTTTTGAACAAGTGATACGTATGTGATGTGTATATTCTGCTTCCTGGTCGAACAAACATCAGGTATATGTGCATACTTTATGAAGCATAAATCTTTAATTAGTAGTTAGTCATTCATTATGTTCATCTGATCTCCGCTACTGTAATGAATATGAACATGTATTTTTAATAAGCAGGAAATTCCTGACATTAAACAAATAACCAATTACGTTTAGGAAGTTTGTGTTGTTATAATCTACAGGGAGACTTCAGATATAAAAGCTAGTGCTCGGCAAGTTAATAAATTATTGACACGTTAACATTTAATTGAATAATACCAACAATTATTGTTTTATTATTGTTATGAAACTCCATTGTTCACTGGCTCTAAATACACATACAGACAAACCATGTCATCATGAGTCTCAAGCAATGAGAGCATTTGGGGCGACTTCATAAGTGGGAAATAGAAAGTTTCCAATATAGCTTTTGTCGCTCAGAAATATTACCTTATTTGTTTAAAGTTTTTGCAAACCAAATGTTTTTTATGGAACAAAAATCCTGCCGAAAGAATTTTAAATAAAAAGCTTGTTGAATTCCACAAATTGAAAAAAAAAACAAAAAAAACATTGCAATTAACAGTGCTTGCATTTTAATACATTGTATTTTCATGGCTTGCATTTTTATGCGCTGTATTTTAACATGGTTATATTTTTACTAATCAATATTCACCTTACAAAGTTCATTTTCAAAATATTCAGTTTGTTTAATAATTCCAGCAATAATATTCGTCAGGCAACTTTCAGTTTCGGATGTGTGCTCTGTTGTATTTGAACCACTGAATATTAGGAAGCGAATTTGTAAAGTGAAATAAAACTAACCGAAAGTTGCCTGACGAATATTATTGCTGGAATTATAAAACACACTGAGTATTTTGTTAATGAACTTTGTAAGGTGAATATTGATTACTGAATTTTAACAATGAAAATGTTTGTGAAATGTTTTAAGTAAATATACAACCATGTTAAAATACAGCGCATAAAAATACAATGCATTTTTTTTCCAACAACAAGCTTTTTATTTCAAATACTTACGGCAGGAAATTTGTTCCATAGATGTTGCACTTTTATTAAAGTAGCACTACTTTTAAGTGAAAAAAGTGCATAATACACTACTTTGTAATTCATTATTGAATTTTGTGCATAACAATGAGATTAATATCAGGTCATTTTTATCGTTGTCCAGCACTAATAAAAAAACTTTGTTAGGTAATGTTTTCATTAAAAACTTTTGATTTCCTCAGTTGCGTTCATGCTGTATTGTAATTTCCGAAATACCAGCAGCTTGTAGAAAGCGTTCACAGTCCGCATAGAATTCCTAATTACATCTTGTGAACTAGAGAGTTTTCTAAAAGCTACAGGTTGTTCCACATGACCGCTACACATCACACGTAACCAGAGAGCTGTTCAAAGAAAGCTATTGTATATCTAAAACGGGACAATATAGCTACATACTGTATATAGATACTACAATGTTCAATAATATTAAAACATATTATGCAAGTGTTAGCAATGACACATTGACAACAAACATCAAACATTTAGTAATTATTTTTACCTCACTTTACGCTTTCTGTGTTCTGAAATATTTAGCAGTAGCATACAAATGTAATGTAAAGATGTAAGCTATGTGTTTTACAGCTGCCGGTAACATTCTTTATCGTGGGTTCATTTTGTTGTCACTATAGAAACGGATAATCCACATGAGGATGCGAACAGCACCGAATTGAATATTAGTGTTGTCATCTCAGAATTAAGAGATTATTACGATACATATATGGCAGCACACTTTTTATGACATCATGAGCAATCCACAATATATTAGTGATGTACACCAGACTCAGACTTTACATGTGGATACTTATCAAAATGAATGAAATCACACTGCATTGGCGTATTCAAAAAATGGACAAAATTCAAATGAAGTACATGATTTTGGGCAGGGTCAGAGCGTATACAGTATACTCCACACATAATTTTGCTTAGTGTATGATTAAGCAAGCAACCCAGTGATATAGTCCACATCTCCAGAGCTATATCTGTAAGTCAAAAAGTATTACTAAAACTATTACTTTCCCTTTGCTTCTTCCCATTTCCATGCATTTTCTGCTCCACCCTATTATATAAGTTTTGAATATTTTCCAAAGTCACTTTCCTGTAGGCCCAATAAAAAATATCTGTGGGAAACACCTATGATTAAAAACCCATATGAGGATTTGTCATATGCACATACACCAGCTCAGTTCCAAAACCTAGTCAGCTGCCTACTAAGCATTTTAAGACATCATAGTTAAGCTCTCCATGCAAAGGGTGGACATTTTCAAAATGTGGCCAGCGACTTTTCACATGCCTCTTCAATAGTGAGGCAATCCCACAATGCACTGCATGTTCAGTGAAAATAAACATGCATGGACAAGAAATAAAAGGCAATTTAAAATATACTTTTAATCCTCTAAATAATTTATTATTAATAATTTAAATCTACTTTAAAATAGACACATTTTTTACAGTGTATGCATTCAGTATTTTGTGTTTTTTGTCACTTACTGCTTGTAGACGACCAAACTATATGTTGCAGCATATGTAGAGCATTTTGATTTATAATGCATTTTTCAGATAGATTTGGCTTGTCATGCCACATCACAAAAAGGTTGTGCCACTGGAGGATAACTTAATTTGTAATTTGTAATTTTGTTTTTTAAAATTAAACATTTGTTATTATACAGTTTGATAAGAACACATCTACTTTCGGCCAACAAACTTTAATTAAATTAGATTTTTGGCCCTTCACATTAAAACATGTAAGAACCTTTTTTGTACCATTAATTTCTTTGGCCATATATTTTAGTACAATATTTTTTTATGAAAACTAAAAAACTTTAGTTACAAGTATATATATATATACTTATACATACATTATATATTAGCATTTTTTAACATTCTACTAGCAGACTGACCTAATTTTTCTTTCTCTCCTCCTCAACATCTATCTATTCTTCATCTCTGTTTCTTTCTTTGCTCTCACAAGCACAGGGATTCGTCTCGTCTGACACGTAGAGATTATCTAATACCATCAAAGGAAGCAGGATGATAAAACGATTGCATTACAATAAGTGGAGTCAAGACTTAACCATTTCACTGTGTTTGTTTGTTGAATGTAAAGAACCTCTGTATTTCCTGAATTAGCCGCACCATGCTTTCTTCCACATTAGGCATCATAAGGGTTTAACTTCCCAGTCCCCGCTCCTATTCCTGCTTTCCCTCCATTTCTCCATCTTTTCCCACACTCACATGCTCTCTAGAGACAGTGGATGCTGCATCATGGCTTCAGACAGTAAAATCACCACAGCATTACCAGCTTTAACCACACAATTCAAAAACCCATCTTATAAAAATATCTCTGCATCCCACATTGTAAGCATGTTCATCAAACACCACCACAATATATAGCAGGATACAGTATTATTGTAATATGATCTAATGCATTCCATGCATACAGAACATTTTTACACTATTTAGGCAGTCTGCATACAACTGATCACTGCTGAATGAATTAGTTTATTGTGTCATTGGGTAATCTCTATACAGTTGCAAAAATATATACAGCACACCAGTGTAAAACAATATAGCAAACACTGCCTAATATATGAATTCATTGCAAAGTCCAAACAACATTCTTTATACAAAGTTGGATATAAATGTATGTATTTTTTCATAGGACATTATCTCAATTGCTTGTATTATGTAAACAAATTTGCTAAATCTGACTATAAACCATTAAGACATAGCAATTTACACATACGCCCAGATAATTCAGACAAACGGGTGGGTAGTCCAGCCATTGGTTGAGGTAGAATCTACATGTAGAGCTGCATATAGAAAGCTGGGCAATGATTTAAAATGTTAGCAGAGTCGCAAGAAACTTTTTTAAGATCATTGAATGTGTTCAGTCTGGTTGTATAACCTACCACGTGCTCTTGCATAAATGCAGTAAATTTAGTATAGTACCGTTCATATATCAGCGTCATTATACATATTTAAGTTATTATGCAGATATCTACATGTAAACATTCATAGTTCTGTTACAGTTAAATACAGCTCTACATCATGTCAACATCATGTAATGTTATGGAACAATCAACAAGGTCAACGAAGAAAGAAAAGCTTCTTTGAGCAATATGGCTGTGTGATATAATAACTCCATTCTAAGAGCTATAATGAGGTAAAAATCAGGCCTGAAATAAAGCAGTTATACTCTACAATAACAGAAGCTCTATCATATTACAGTCAAGCATACTGGATTCACGTCTGATTTAATTAGCAAAACAATCTGGTCCATGCACCACACAAAAACAACTGAAATAAAATTTCGAAAACAGAGCAATTGAAATAATTAGATAACATTTGCCAGGAGATGTTGAGTCACTATCATGTTTTAATGCCAGAATGCTTTTTCCATCCCATGCTGACACTGGCCTTACTCATCGTTTTAAGAAGTGGACTAAGAACAACTGGGCTTTGCTCATCAGGAGAAGAACAATACAGTACATAACAGCTGTTAAAGATCTAAATCATTGCCAGAACAACCAACACATACGTTATATGAGTTATACGAAACAAGGAATATTTTAACAGGTAAATACAGTATGATAGGTCACACAACACGCAACAAACTTGACAGCAGTGAACAGGACACTGTGTGTGAGAAGAGTGTGTTGTACTATGACCTTTAATTATCTACGAGCTAACAGAGTTTGAATTGGTTAACTTCCATATAATTTCTTCAGAAAATACAATAAATAAAACCTTGACTGTACAAACTACAAAGTTGTGTATACAGCCAAATTTGGCTATAGAATTATTAGCAAGGCCTCCATATTGTGTATGCTGAAATTGTCTTATCATTCAATACATGATTGTGTTCTGATGGTTAGATACAGAGGTGCAGTTAGGCATGGTCCTCCATGCTTTCTCTATTTTTCCCATGTTTCCATACAAATTGTACATTGTACAAATGCATACAAAATTGCCAAAATGCTTATGCATGTTCAAATGCGCTTGAAATGGAAAACTGAAAGGCATGTACCAAGGTTACAATCATTCAATCAATCAATTAAATTTAAACGAAAAGTAAACGATAGAAACATATATACCATACCATATATATACCATACTCCATAGAATTGAAAAAGACATAAAAAAGTGTTTGAATAGTAAATACAATCAATAAATAGCCTATACCACATTTTTGCCAGAATTATCATTATCTTGTTTCTAAACATTTATAGCCGTTTGTCAAAAGCGACGTTTCTCATGTATTTTGCAATAATGAGCCACTGACTGTTCGATTCAAAACTGTAAGCTAGCTATCAGCATATAAAGTTAGCTAATGAAATAATCTCAAAATTATAATAAACAACAACTGTCAAAACCTACAAAGCTGCCTTCCTAGACTGCTTTTATGAGCGGTATGTCCCAGAATGCTGTCTAGGTAGGCTACAGTACAGGCTTTGAGATGCTGCCAATACTATTCAGCACTATCGGGACAATCGTGCAAAGCAACTTACAAAGTAAATCTCTCAGTATCGTGCTGCATATTTAGTCGCTAAATAAAACATCTCTGGCATGTGTTATCTTCCTCAGCTGTTTAGTGAAGGTGGGAGAGTAAATGAAGGTCTTGAATAAATACCTGAACCTGTTGACTCCGCCCCCGCTGTCGCTCACCGCCTCAACTCCTGCCGCGCAGTTTCATCATTACGGTGCTGCAGTAAAGTTCCCTGTCCGTTTAAGAAAACAGCAATATGCGCGTCATAACAGCCTTCAGATGTGTTCTAGTAAAAATTGAGTAAGAACCCCGTATTAGGCAACGGCCATTTGAGAGTCATGTGTGCTGCTGTGTGTCTCTATGTGTGTGTGTGTGTGTGTGTGTGTATGAAACCCAACACGAGTGAATGAACCCGCCCCGTTTCCTCAAAGTCCCGTTAACTCTCTCATCTCCATCTTTTACAGTCTCTGTCACTGCCTTTCAATAATTATTTTCATATTTTAATTTCGTCCTGGAATTACTTTTAAATTACATTACATTATTGCTTTTTATGTAGGCTACTGTTATGTAGCCTATATGTTATTGTGCAGGATATATTTTATAAAAATATGTCTGCAGCTCACAGAATAAAGCATGCATCTAGCAAGGTCATAGGTACAATTCACACTGAATGCAACTGATAAAACTGTATGCCTTAATGCTATGTAAGTCAGTTTAGATAAACTGTCTGCCAAACATAAAATGTTATCTTCCTGTGCCTGATTTTCTTTCAATTGATGTCAAAATTGTCCCCACCAGTAGGCTATGACACACATTCGATCACTCAGTATGGATAAAATGATGTCCTTTATATTTTATATTCTTGATAAAAATCTTATTTTAACTTGTTTTGAACAGTGTTCCTGCCATAGTTTTCCATGTGAAAGATAAGACATCATCAGTGGTGTGGAATACAAAAATGGCAGGTTGTCTTGGCAATATTTTAAGCTTAAAACATAATATTACTTTATCTTATCTTATCTAATTGACTAGAAAGGCTCTGTGGTGAAAACCCTGGTTTGAAGAAACCAAATAAGCTCCCATTCCCTTAACAATACTGTCACCTAGACTAATTGTTCTGTTGCGTATTTGGCTTTAATGTGTGGTTTAGTCTAATCACTTTGACTTGTGCACTGACTATAAGTGAAACCACAGACGTAAAGGAAGTCTGGGATGTTATGTTCCAGATTTAACACATTGTAAATGAGCCCCTTTTCACACATTGTAAAGTGTCTTCCGCACACAATTCTCAAAATAAACTCTTAAAGAGCCCCATGCCTGTCTTAAGAAACATTCACACTTCTGGAACAGTGGAGATTGACAACCTAAAATGTTGCTACAATGAATACAGTCAGGCCCACACAAAAATCAGGATGAAAACAATCTGCAGATTCAATCCGTGCACAGGCATACTTCAGAAAAACTATATTATTTCCCAGTTCAAAGTTTTTTATTGTTTAATGTCACCCCAAGTTGTGGTACTTCATGTCAGCATACGGGGGTAATTAATGTGGTGCAGGAAGTGAATCCTGGTTTCTCCAGTTTTGATTACCTGCTATGATCGCAGCAGGTGTTTCTAAACACCCTTGTTAATATCATGTTGAATGGTTTCTACCCCAGGCCTCTGCCCAGGCCTATTTTGAGAGTAACATTAGCCCACCCAATCAACATCCACACAGCGCCATTTCAGCTTCTCACAGCCAGAGATGTGACCCTCCCAAGAAAAACATTTTCGGTATCTTAGCTAACATGTTGGTGCCAAGTGGACAAATAAAGTATCGGTATCATGGATCATGGACAGTCTGAAATCAGAATGGTGCCCAGAAGAAACCCTGCCCACCTCACTGTCCTTTTCCTATAATGGACAAACTCTCCAGACCCTTCAAGAGAAGACCTCATAGCACTCTTAATCAGTCCATTCTGACAGAGACAATCTGAAATGCATTGTTGTCAAACAGCAGGACAGTCCTGTCTGTGATGGTATTAGAAACCAGAGAAATCAAAAAAGCACACTGTCTGCTGTATTGCAGATAAAAATTACAGAAACTATAAGCTCCAATTTAATTGGCCAGGTTAATGTTACCTTTTTGTGTACATTTTGAGTCCCCTTGGAAACAAAATCATTGTTTCAAGGTACTAAGGTGCAACAACAAGTACATTCAAGAAAGACTAAATCACTGTGATTGCCGGTTTGTCAGTTACCAGGTTCATTTAATTAAATCTTTTAAAGATACATTTAAAAAATTTTGTTGTTGTTTTTATTTTGCAAACAGAAAGCTAATTAGACATTTACAAAAGAAAACTATTAGTACTCACTTACTTTTAGATCAGCAGAAAGTATACAACTATTTCCAAATCTAGTTGTGAACAGACTATTTTCTGCTATATCTTGCTTTTAAATGAAACATGTTTGGCCGTATCATGTTGTTTAGGCATTTGTGGGTCGTTCTTATCCAGAATATGTGACAAAGTCAACCAAGTCTGGCTACATGTGTCACGAGTGTGCGCCAGTGCTGTTGCGGCCGCGCTTCTTAGCGGGAGGCAAAGAGCCTCAGAGACAGGAATTCCAATGTGAACATTTAATAACATAAATACAGGAATACAGTGCTGACTGTCATGATACCTGGAACGCTTCTGCTTTTGTGTTGCACATTGGACTCTATAGCACTTGCGGGACTCAATCTCCCATGATGCACTTCACAATCACAGCTGTTGTCAATCCAATCATTATTGCTCATTAGTCTCTCTATAAATTCTAGTCTCACCTGTCATTTGATCGCTAGGTGTTAGAAGCTGTATATTGAGTTCAGTTCTGAGTGTTTTCCTGTCCTGCCTTGTGGTACCTTTTGACTTGGATTGCTTATCTGTTTTGGATGTATCGCCGCCTGCCTACGAACCGTTGATTATGTACCTCGACCTCCGTTTACTGCCTGCCATCTCTTGTTTGTTTGTGGAAGCCTGAACATCCTGGCTATGTTTGTGATTAAACCTGTTCAACCCGCAAATGGATCCGAACATCTATGTCTTTCCTGTTGCCCTCGTTACACTGACGAAGGTGCGCAACCAACACAGACAAACACATGAACGCACGTAACTTTAACGAGAGACAACAAGGCATTAAACAAGACATGGTAAATACAAGATACAATCAAAGGATAATGGGGAACACCTGGACACACACGGCTGGCAAGGGGTGAACACTAAAGAGTCATAAACGAGGGACAACATGACAATACAAAAGGTAAAAGCACTTTGTACATGAAAACAAACACAGAACACATGGACAGGGTAAATGTTCACATACAGAACGCCTATGGCGTTACAGAGCCCTCCCCCTAGGTGCGGCTTCCAGACACGCGGGCAACACAAGTCTTAAAGGGGGGACGGTGGAGACGGCAAAAAGACCACCACGGCGGAGCAGGCAGCGGAGGAGCCCTGGGAGGTGGATCAGGAGCCTTGGGAGGCCGTGGCGGATCAGGAGCTCTGGGAGGTGGATCAGGAGCCTTGGGTGGTCGTTGCGGATCAGTAGCCCTGGGAGGCCGAGGCGGATCCGGAGCCCTGGGAGGCGGCTCAGCAGCCTTCGGCTGTGGCAGCCTTCTCTTTAGGTTGCGGCTTAGGTAACGGGAATCTGGGCTGTGGCACTGGCAGCATGGCAGACTCTGGCAGCGTGGCAGATTCTGACTGTGGCTCTGGCAGCGCGGCGGGCTCTGGAGGGCGCTCTTGTGGCGCAGCAGGCTCCGCCTCCGTGTTTTCCGGCATCGTGAGTGCTACAAGAGAGAACATCCCGGTCCTTCCACGGCTTAGAAAGCTGGCGTCCTATCTACTGGACACCCTGTTGAGCTCAGTGAGGGCCACAGGAGTGTTCAAGGACTCCGCACAGGTCGTTTCTGAGACCGTTTCCTCGTCTGTTCCTGTGACGTTCGCGGGCTCACAAAAAATAAGGCAAGCCAGCAAGGCCACAAACATTGAAATCAGGTGAGCCATATTCTACTGCTTCTGCTCAACTAGTGCCGGTAGTGCAGCCTGGAGAGCTGCTTTCTGTTAATCCGGTTTCAAATCCACCAATAATGGGTCTCAGCCCCATTTCACAGCGTGGCAAGCCATACACTGCAATGTCGGTCCCGGTTTCACAGCCTAAGAGGCTGTTTTATGCTCAATCGGTACCAGTTTCACACCCTGGTGTGCTGTTTTATGCTCAGTCAGTTCGCGTTTACAGCCGGGGGTGCTGTTCCAGGTCCAGTCGATTCAGGTTTCACAGCTCGAGGAGCTGTCATCCGTCCTAGTAACCCCCGAAATACCAGCAACGGGCCCTGATCTCATCACGCAGCGAAAGGGGCTGTGTGGTGGACAGTTTGGCCCAGCTACGCAACCAGGCACCTACCAACAGCTAGGGGAGCTGTTAACAACTCCGGTGGTTACCGAGACACCCGCAGAGGACGCTGGCACCATCACCCAGCGAGAGGGGCTGAGTGATGTTCAGTTGAATACAAGACCGCAGCTAGGTGAGCTGTATGCCCTTTCCGCGATCCCCGTTTCACCCATAGAGGGCGTGCATGTCATCACTCAGCGAGTAATGATCGGTGGGGCGCAGGACCATGACTAGGAGGGTTGTCGTTCATCTCAGCGGTGCCTGCTCGTCTCGCAGAGGACGTCGGTCCTGCTCCACAACCCAAGGGGTCGTGTTCAACCCAGGTTACGCAGCCTGCTGAGCTGTCGAAGGCCCTCACGATTCCTGACGCACAGTACGAGGGACCGTGTTCAACCCCGTCCGTTTCAACCATGCAGCCTGACAAGCTGCTGAAGGTCCTCGCGGTTCCAAGCCCGCATGTAACGGGTCTCAATCCCGTAGCACGGTACGAGGAGCCGTGTATCGTCCAGTCAGTACTGGTTCCCCAGCCAGTCGAGTTATCCGAGGCCTGTGACTCTGACTCAGAGTGGCCGGATCCTCAGAGACTCCATCGGGTCCGCCAGTGGCTGCACGACCTCTGGAGATGTCGGCTCTAGCCGTAGAATCTCCAGAGTCCCCATTGGTGGCTGCAGTGCCCATGGAGGTCCCTGAGTTACGGTCCAGTCGGTATAGAGGGGTGCTATCACAGTCTGTTCAGTCACAGAGGGCAAAGTCAGTGTCGGTGTGGTCACGAAGGGCGCATTTATTCCCGTTCTGGTTTCGAGGAGCGTACTCACAGTTTGGTCGGTCTAGAAGGGCGTTGTCTCTGACTGGTTGGTTTTCAAGGGCGCAAAGTCAGCCTGATGACCCCAAGAGGGCTCTGTCACTGCCAGGCCAAACCAATGGGACCCTGCTGCCATCCGCTCCAGTTCTGGGGATGGCACTTCAGCGCCCAACAAACTTTCAGTGTTTTATGTTTGTTTTCATACCTAGACTCACACTCACAAACTCATTCATTCATTCATCCCGGACTTTCATTCATGCCTCTGCGTTGTCACGTGTGTTCATTCATGTCTCCGCCTTTTTCATCAGTCACCACAGCAATTCATTGTCTAGCTCCACCCATTGACCCAGTTTTAACCCGGAAGTCTTTGTCTGTTTCTCACGGTCCATTGCACTGTACACCTGGTTCTCGATTAGCGTTAGCATTTGTATTCTCTTGTCTTGTTTATTGGAATTCCTGTTACCGACTTACGCCTGGATTTAGACTACTCTTCTGCTCTGTCTCTGCCACTACTGTTCTGCCGTCATCGACCTTGCCCGTTTGTTCTTTGAGTTTTGTCTAATAAACAGCTGCATATAAATCCTCTCCTGCACACCTTTGCCTCCTCCATCGTTACAACATGAAACTAAGAAATTTTGGTTGGTCTACAATGAAAGTGAAGGCTGATATCATTCTATCTAATATCTCTTTTTTGTGTTGGATATCATAGAGGGTTGGCTTGACATGTGCATAAACAAGCAAATTGCAGAATTTAAATATTGGGTAAATTATCTAACTAAACAAACCAAACTTTTCCATTAAACTGACTTAAGTCAACATAAAAAACTCTGGGTGCCCTTACACATCATATGAAAACACACTACATTGTTTGAATCTCCCTGCCTCCTATGTAAAATGTAATTTTCATCCTGCTTGTTGCTAACAAACACACTAGCTTGTCTACAAACTATTGACACTAACCACATGCATATATAAGAACATTTTACACACACTTCCCTGCCTTATTTAATGAAACTACAGGCAGAGAGCCCAACACATGGACTGTCTTGTAAATATTTAATGTACCAAGATGTTACTCTCATAGGCGTCAATTACAGTGTGGACAAAGGGGACATGTTGTTACCACTTCCACAGCAAAGATGTTTCTAATAAGGATAAACCATCCTCTGTTGAAAAGGGTTTTTTATTCTATTAGTAGATATTATAGTGATTTATTATCTCATAATGTTGAATCAGAATGTAATAACTAGACCTTCTGGTAAATGTACACAGTTTTTTGTGTTTAATAAACAAATAATGATTTGTCAATAACATTTGTACTGAAATTTATTCTACGTTTATGAAAACATGTTGAAACAACTAAAACCATACAACAAAGATTCCATGCTTTGGGTGGTATGGCCTTATAAAATAAGTTTTCTACATAGATTTTTAATTATACACTAAACAGAAAAACAGGTACAAAAGTGAAGGTGTTTCCAATAGGGTTACACAGTGTTAACTTTCCAGCATAAGATGATTGATTCATGTTGCAACCAATCAGCTTTATCCTCTACGTTTTAAATAGTTGGTTAGCATTCACAAGATGTTCACAGCACTCTTTAAAAGTTCCTCTGAAACATTCCAGCTCCTCCTGTATAGATCTGCTGTGGGTTATTA
>JAUMHR010000062.1:4549856-4562342 GCA_032361145.1 Enteromius fasciolatus | reverse complement strand
GATCACCTAATTGGGTGCCTGAGTGTGTCTGCAATAGACTGCACTGATCCCAGTGCAGTTCAGGCCTGACAAGTATGAATCAGATAATCCAAAGCTACAGTCACAAGTTCACACGTTCATATACTGTAGCAAGAAAAGTATGCAAACCCACTGGAATTGGTTAGTTTTCTGCTTTAATAAGTCATGCAATGATCTGATTTTCATGAAAGTCACATGTAGACAAATTAAATGTTCAGACACAATTAAAAGCATTATGCTGTGGAAAAAGTAAGCAAACTTTACCTTGTTGGTTGGTTTGTGAGCTGTTTATGAGTCCCTTGTTTGTTGTGAGCACTTAGACTAACCACAGTTCTTAAAAAAAACCTCCAGATCCTGCACAACGGTTAAAACATTTACTGATGCTCAAATAGAAAAATAAAAGCATTAAGAGCCAGTGGTGAAAACCTTTTTGAAAAGGATGATTATACGTAATTTTCACTTTAATCGTCAAATAAGAAAAAAGGTAACCATTTGACTTGGACTCAGGACATCATTCAGCACTCATATTTCTATCCAGTCAAATTCTCTCTAGAATCTGCCCTTATTTGTTTTTTTAAAAGAGTGCAAAAAAACTGAAGATCTGAAATAATTTAGTCTATACATTTTCTATATGGTGAATGGCATTATAGAGCAGGAATGTCCAACCCTGTTTCTAGAGGTCGTCAAGGATCAAAAGAAACTTCCAGGAAGGTGTGCTGAAGCCAAACTCTAAACTAATTAAGGTAAAAGGTAACACTTTACAATAACTGTACTACTATTTAGATTACTAACTCTTAATTAATTACTCATAAAATAACATGAATGTGATCATGAATGACTTGTTATCATCCTGAAAAAATATTCAATTACAAATTTTTTTATACATATTCAGCTCATCTAAATCAGATATTTGGTGCTTTTCGGGGGTTTGTAAAGAAGTGGAAGAGCAGAGGTCCTGTGGCTGCATTTGGATGGAGAAGGACCTGAACAGTAGGAAGAAAAAAAAGTTGACATTTTGAGGAGGCAATAGTGGCCCAAAAGAAGAGCAAGAGCACAAGAGAAACATCTGACTTCAGTGCATTATTAATGTATAATGACAGTAAACCAATTTATTACATAACCAAAAAGATAACATAACCTCTATGATTTGAATTTAGAAAATTGTGTCAGGTTAATTATAATGAAAACATTATTATAGGATGGCAGCGGTGGAATCACTCAAAACAGGATGAGATGAACTTGTTTTTAATTATGAACGCATTATTGTTTGTTGGATGAGTTAGATTAAATGTAAATATTGCAAGAAGTTCTCTGTCATTCACTGATGTTTGTGACAGCTGCAGGTGGCAGATCTATAAATAATTTTGTGCCATGAAAACATGTTTGATTTAAATTACCTCAATAAATTGTTAATTAATACATTAACTAACATGCAGTAACTGACATGTAATTAAGGTGGCATTATTCATGCAGTAATTCATGTGAGTCATGTCGTAGTTAAGTTAGTTCTTGATTAATACATGTCTTAACTCATCATTGGTTTATAATCAAGTAATTGTTATTCATGTATTAGTACATGATAATTCATGTCCTGTTGTTGTGAAGTTGCCACACTTCGGGAGCGGGAGCAGATAGGAGAAAAAGCGTTTGGGTACAAATGCAACAGTTTATTAAAAGCTCAGGGTCAGACAGATAGGATCGAGCACCGGCAGAAAGAAACAGCGTAGGCAAAGACAAAATCATAAACGTATTACAGGCAAGGGTCGAATTACCAGCAAACAGAGTCCATAGGAAGAAGCAATCGAAGGTCCGTGGGGAAGCAGAGGTTGGCAGTGGGAAATCCAAAAAGACAAGACAATAAAAAATAAACACGAATGAGAAAACCAGGAACAGGGTGACAGTGTAAAACGAACCGTGACAATACCAAACACAGACGGGCTTTTACTGTATAACAACATAAGAGTCTCAAAATGGCAAACAGAGAAAAACACATACAAACGGAGTCCTGGGGGCTGGAGCGCCATGCAGTTTCTAGCTGGCGACTCCAGCTGGGCATAACAAAAGTGTTACCAGGTAAAACCTGCCACAATGTTGTATTGTGAACACTGAATTTATGATTCTTTGTTAGTTTTGTTGTGTGTTTTTTTGTTGTTGTTTTGGAGCTTGAGAGGCCCGTATCCATTCACCTTTAGTGCATGAAAAAGAGCAGTGTAAACATTCAGCTGTTTTTATGTACCACAGAAGAAAACACTTTAAGAGTTTGAAACCATATGGTGAGAGAGACTGATTATTTTAAACTATTAATTTGTACGTTTCAAACTTAAACTATTAAGTTTGAAAACCCCTGTGACATGGTTAAATATATATGATGCAATATATGTGAACAGTGAAGATCAGAACAGTGTTTGTAGAGAAAGAGTCTTCAGGCTGAATTGGACAACTATTTTCCTCCAGAATGAGAAAGGAATGTCAGACACAGATACCACAATAACGAACAATGATGAACGGTGTAATGAAGATGAAATGCAGCGGCTGTGAATAAACAAGGGAGGGAATGACAGATGAGAATACACTATCGGAATGATAACACACTTTTTCATCTGTGAATAGGATATCACACTGTAAGAAAAGGTCCAAATCTGATAAAGAGAGAGCATGAGACGGAGAGAGGAGAGAGAACAATCAATTCTGGAACAATTGAAACTTAAACTTCTAGCCTTGACGGTTCAAGAACAATGTCTGGCATTCTTCGTAATGACCACAGAAGCAGCTAGGAGCTTCATTTGTGCTTAGCTTACTTCTTGAACTACACAAGAAATTAAGATTAACACTGTACATTCTATTTATGATTCATGCCACTGTTTGGCACCCACCCCCCAACTAAGTGACATGATCTTCCTAGTTTTATAATGGCACTGGGCAGATTTTTATTTTTTCAAAGTTGTCAAATAAAGCACATCCATCCATGCCTCACACGGCCCTGGTAATGAATTTGAAGCACAAAATGAGGATTTGTAAAGAAAAGTGTCAGAGGGATTTTAAATATGCCAAGAGGAGACTAGCATACCTCTCATATCCATATAAATCAAGTAAAGTTCTCTAAAGTGACCACTGACCGATGCACACATAGAACATATTAAATTTAGTAAACAAAAATTTAAACATGCTTTCTGGATGAAGGAGAACATTGATATTTTTTTCTTCTAAACATTTTTTTCTTAAATACATTTTTCTTATAAATATCTATAAAGTACTGTTGAGTTTCTGTTCACATGTGATGATCATATGCGATTAAAATCCTGTTGAGTCTGTTCCTCAAGAGTTTTGGCAGGGACCCAGGTAATCAGCCATGCTCTAGGGGGGAGAAAAACTCTGGAATTTTCAGGGATTGCCCTTCACTCATCTTTCTAGTCTGAGGCCTGGCCTGGAAAAGGCCTGCTGGCTGAGAGCAACACATTGTCTCAGGTCAACATAATGACAGCTCAATCTGTGTGAAAAATTGCTCTGAAAGTATGTTTTAACTCTGACAAACAAACCATAGCTCTATTCCAAAATAGGCTGCTATGCTATCTATCCAGGAAACTACTGTCACGATTGAGACATGGGAAGGCGTTCGGATCCGTTTGCAAAACGTTTAATGTTCACACACACACAGAGTAAAACAGATGACAGGGTCGATAACGGCAGACGGGCATATCAAAGGCAACGGCAAGAGAATAATCAGAGTCCAAGGCAAAGGGTCAGGCGATGAGGCAAACAGAGTCCAGAGGGGAGAGGCTAGAACGAGAGTCCGAGAGCAGGCTAGTCTAGGGAGACAGAGAAACACAGAAAAACACCAGGAACACGGAAAACATGGAGGGCTTGACAACGGGGAACAACCAACATTGACGAGCGAATTCACAATGAAAGACAGGTGCTTAAATACAAGAAAGAGGGGCGGAGAAACAGATGAGTGACCATGACAACAAAAAAGATTGGTTGAGACATGAATGAACAAACCGAGACAACAGACAAGGTGAGCGGAGACATGAGTTCATTGATTTAATGAGTCCAGGTATGAAAACAGACACAAAAACACATAGAGTTCATGGAGAGCTGGAGCGCCATGAGCAGTCTCTAGCGGGCCACTCCAGCTGGCCGTGACAACTACCTTAGTTTAGATAGCATTTTTAAAATATCATGGAACCTCGTATGTTGTAAACCTATTGTCCTGCAAAAAGTCACATGTAATGCTTTCAAGGTATGAGTAGTGTTAGGGTTACTGGAGGGCTCAAAATCAACCTAATATACTACTATTCAATGTGTAACAATTGGGGTGCCTCAGGGTTCAGTGTCTGGTCCCATCCTTTTCACAATATAGGGTATATAACCTCACTAACCCTAATCAAGGCACAAAGTTTCCACAAAGCTTTAGGCAGTTCTGCCTGTCATTCCTACTTGACAACCCCACAGTCTTATCCTTGCCTTTTATACATTTTGGACTGAACACCACTTTTAGCTTAACTTTTCGAAGACAGAATTCATCGTAATCAAAGCAAACTCAGTAGTCAATTATCACTGTACAGATGGTTTTACCATTACTAATGCCAGCTGGGTCAGCCAAGAACCTGGGGTGTAGTGTGAAATTGCAGACTATATTAACATTGTTTAAGGCATAACTGCATGACATTGTGGAAAAATGCAATATGGGATATGCAGTACAGTAATGATATAAATGTGTTCATAAAAATGGAATCAACAACAGGAATGCTTTGATCAGTATTTCAGAATTGTCTTTCAAGGTTAGTCAGTACAGTTCTAAGTCTTTGAGCAAAAGTGATGAAAATACCAAAGTCAACAAAACATGAGATGAGTGGAAAAAACATCACCACCTCTAAATATTCTCAACTAATCTCCAAGTGATTTCAAATAAAGAAAAGAAAAGAAATGAAACAAAGAGAAATGAAATAAAATGAAAAGAAAATATAGCCCAATTTATATTCATATGTGATGATTTCAGCCCAGCCATTTAGTGTACCGGTATGATCAGGTCTGGCTGTGAGCCATAAAGTTCACATATGTCACAGTAACATCACCACTGACTTAAACTGACTAAAAGCAGAGCAGTCTGAAACCACACTCATGCAAGTTAAAAAATGTGTGCCTGACAGAGACACAAAGAAAAAGAGAGAGGATTTCTCCAGAGAACACTCTTTGTTTTGGGATGTTCGATAGATAATGTTTGACATGACACAGTTAACATAATTATACACAGTTACATGTGTTGCATTATATCCAGTGAATTTCCAGCAATTATCTTTAGTTCAGCACCATGGCCTAAAAAAGTGCTTTGTCATCTTCCATAAAACTTCACGGATGATATAATCAATATGGTATCCTTACACTGTTAAATTGCATTAAATATTTTTGTAATAAATATTGAATATCTCATATTTAATGTGTATAATCAATAACTTTTTAATATTGTTTCATATCGTATTGTTGTTTGTGATTCAGTTATGTCACCTGCAGTGCTTAATGGGATGGGTATTTCATTCTCATTTGTTTATTACAAGATACATACTTTTGTCTTTTATACCTTATAATGTGCAAAAAGGGCATGCATTTAGCCAAACCAAGGTGGACCCTGGAGAGACATAATTAAAGCAATGTCCTAATTATATTGCAATGTTTCGATTAATCTTGGAGCTGGTTGTTTTGGTTTAAAACTTACAGCTTACAAATCTTTGAAAATGCCATGCAGAAAATTAATGAGGGAAATACTTTCAGGGCCACTGCAGTTTGTGGTCACTGCTGAGCTATTTAGCAGTTGCTCTGAATTACTGAGCATGTTTGAGATGAAAATAAACTCCAGCATACACATGGATAGAGATAATATATTATGCCTGGAGAGGTGTTAGCAACACTGTTCACTCCAAATGTTCAGTGTGCACCATAGTACAAAAACAGAAGACATCGATTCGTAGAATACTTCAGTTTTTTTCTGACCTTTGACTGTCTTACAGATGCACGTTCAACAATATTAAGTAAAACCACACCCTACACCGAACCAGTTACTGGATTTTATTTAGTACAAGTTCTGTGTGACTATAGTCAGAATGATATTTACCAGAAGTGTTTTGTTTGGGGAAGTTGTAGTGACAGATAAGTTTGTGGTTACCATGAGGAGAGAAGTGAAAGTTCAAAGACGTAGCTGCAAGTCTTCATGCTGATAAAGCTTTTATGAAGCTATTAAAGTCATCTAGGATAACAGATGTTATACATACTCTTTTAGAACGGTCACAAACCAATATTCTGAGCTAAAGATTTTTAGTAACACTTAATAATAACAGGTATATTGGAACAGGGTTGGAACTGAACTCTGAAGGGAAGTAGCTATCCAGGAACAGGATTGGGCGCCCCTCTACAGCTCTTGGAGCTGCTCCTTCTGAGAAAAGGGATTCCACTGTTGCCAGAAGGGGTTTTGAGGAAGGATATCTTTGGCTGGAGTTGAAACTAATGGACCTCTGAATCGAAGCCAAAATATTGCAGTAAGGCCCTAGAGATCTCTAACCCTGCTCCTGGAGAGCTACCATCCTGCAGACTTCAGGTCCAATACACTGTAAAAACACCTGCCTGTAATTATCAAGTACGCCAGAACACCTTGATCAACTGGTTCAGGTTTGATTGGGGATGAAGCTTAGATCTGCAGGATTGTAGATCTCTCTTTAGAGTCGAGAAGAAAGTGTCAACTGCCCCAAAATAGTTTTTAATCAGTCTAAAATAAAAAGCTTTCATTAAGTAACAGCTGTCTCTTTCTTAATGTAAAGACAGTGCACAGAAAAGTGACTGCAGAGGGGTGAGTAAGAACATTGTTGAGAAATTACTTTTAAAAATTCCTGGCTAAAATATTTTAGAGGCTTGAATTTCTGCAGAATGTCCAGAGTATAAAACTATGTGAGAGAGAAAAGAAACTGGGGGAAAATACCAGAAATAATGCTAAACCCTAAGGAGAAATTAATAAAAGGAGAGAAGAGGGCAGTTGGCAAACTGTGAATAGCTGATGTTGAAACTTCTAAAACCCCACAAATACTTATCTTTCTGCAGTTATAAATCCCCAAACCAGAGAGATATTAAGTGTGGTGGCAGACAATACAATTTGTGCATTTGTGAAAAATTATTCTCTGATAAATGGAGAGTTCAAAAGAATAGTGTCAAAGTCTTTAGTACCTTTAGTACTTTAGTGATCAATGGAATGGAATTTTCTAAATAAAGTACTATACTACAATGTAAGAAAATTCACACAAGGTCTGTAGTCTCTCCAACCCAACTGTTCTACTTTTCTCTGTACCTGTATATGAGTACTCTCTCTCTCTCTCTCTCTCTCTCTCTCTCTCTCTAGAGAGAGCTGTCTGGCTTTCTAGGAGGTTCTGTCAGACACTAATAGACTCTTTTTTCCCCTTTGTCTGATCTAAACCAGAGCTATAACATTGTTGCTGCTTTCTAGTGGCAACAAAAGCAAATCTGAGTGTATGTTTGATGCCTGTTATAAAGGTCAGTTTCCACAGTCCACCTGTCAGTCAAATACAGTATATGACTACTGTTGCGCTACATAAACGTTACCATTACTTCAATCATACTTGTGTTTTCTCCTGGTGAATAAGAAGAAGCCTAGGCCATACCTAGAGACCAGAAAATCATAAAGCCCTGAAGGTGGACTTTTTTTACTTTTTTTTTAGGTGAGTATGCAAGTGACTTACAACCACTCAGAACACATGTAAATATCTTGTTTTTACAAATGCATGCACTTGAAGCTTGAGTTTATATATATATATATATATACACATATAATCAATCTGCTTGCCAAGGGCACCATCAAATAATGTCATTCTCTCGTTCACCTGATTCTCTCTCTCTTTCTTTCTCTCTTTTGTCCTCCCTCTCTCTTTCCTCCATGTCACATCACATTTGGCGGTGCTCTTGGGGAAAAGGGCATCGTGGCTGTGGATGAGTCAAAGCTCCAGGCTGACAGGCAGACCTGTGGTAAAGGTTACCCAGGGAGGGGGGCCTGTGGCTGGGCCATCACACAGTGCTCAGCAGTCGTCCCCCCAAGATTCTGCCGTCAGTCTAGCATTCATCACAAACTCACCTGCTTATGCACCTAGAAACTCATCCTGGAATGGCTAGGGGCACAAAAACATACATAGGACATTACATATGTTGTTCCAAACCTTCCTGCTGTTTATATTTTTGTAGAACACTCATGAGGATTCAAAGAATTTTTATACAGTACAGCATACAGTTTATGTGAGAAACAGATGTAAACTTAGGTCATTATTTACTGAAATTCTTCTGTTTTGCTGCTGCAGGCCTCAAATGTTATTCTTAATTCTAATCTTAATTCACGATATACACAAGAACAAATGGGATTTTTTTCCATACAAAAATTTATCAAATAATCTTCAAAGCTGTCACCTGGAAAACTCAGCTTAGTCATATTGACTAACTTGATTGTACTTTTATTATACTTTTATGTAACTTGACTGAAAAAGAACAGACAAATAAAATTCTAAAATAAGATTTAAAAGTCGTTCTGAAAATAGACTCATTGCCAGGAGAAAGATGACAAAAGCTAACAAAATGAAGCCTGTCGCCATCATTCACAAAGCAATTTTATGTGAAATCAGTAAACTCTGACTGCTCAAAATCTGCTGATTAGCTTTGAATTTCGGTAGCGTTGATTCATCCAGACTGGTATTTAGGGCAAAATCTGGGCAAAAGTGTATTCTTTGCCTTAAAAGGTTAGCTAACTGTTGCTTAAATGCTCACTGAATCAATTAACAATTCCTGGCTCATGTTCCCAAATCTCTTTCTTACACACACACTTGTGCATTTAATGGGTCAGTAGGCCTACTTTTCTTTGACCCGCCAATAGCCATCTAGGCATCAAGGACAGGATGGCTCTAATGGCAAACACACATCAAAACCATGTAAACACACATCTTTCACAAAGATCAGAGCCTAATAGCCCTTTATCTCTCATAACCATTCAAAATAATTGTATTGCTAAGAAGTTGCTCTTTCACATCTCAGCCGTTTCACCCTGCAGCCCAAGCCTGGTTGCCCACTGAAGCTAAGCAGGATTGAGCCTGGTCAGTACCTGGATGGGGACCTCCTGGGAAAACTAGATTGTTGTTGGTAGAGGTGTTAGAGAAGCCAGCAGGGGGTGCTCACCTTGTGGTCTGTGTGGGTCCTAATGCCCCAGTATAGTGACGGGGACACAATACTGTCAATAGAGTACCGTCTTTCGGATGAGATGTTAAACTGAGGTCCTGACTCTCCGTGGTCATTAAAAATCCCATGGCACTCATCATAAAGAGTAAGGGTGTAACCCTGGTCTCCTGGCCAAATTCCCACTGGCCCTTGTCTATCATGGCCTCCCAACAATTCCCATCCATTGATTGGCTGTATCTTTCTCTCCTCCACCTGTAGCTGGTGTGTGGTGAGCGCACTCGTTGTCCTGTGGCAGCCGTCACATCATCCAAGTGGATGCTGCACACTGGTGGTGGTTGAGGAGAGACCCCCCACATGATTGTAAAGCGCTTTGGGTGTATGGCAATACACAGTAAAGCGCTATATAAATGCATAATTCATTCTCAGGAGACTTAAGGGATTTCTCTGTGATGTTTCATTTAAGTAGAGATACAGATGTACAGAACTATACAATACATGTGGAAAGTGAAATCTGAAGATCATATTGAAATGTCTTTAATAGTGATTTTGGTATCTTGGCAAGTTTAAGCACAAATCTCCTCTGAAATTCTAGAGGAGACATGAGATTTCTGTGATCTTTTTCTCAGAAGTAGGTGATGTAAGGTAAATAAAATTCTAAAATAATAACAGACCTCTTTTTTCTAATAGGAAAAACACATAAACAGAAAAAAATATATATATTTTTAGTTTTAAATAGCACAGAGCATGAACTGCCATTATTACCAACTATAAACAACAGTGATGACATGTCAAAGCAGGATCCCCCTGGGTCCCTTTCACAAAAAACGTAGGCTATAGGATTTTCCCATTGTCTTTTGGATTGTTGCATAAAATATTATTATTATTATTATAGATTTTTAACTTTAATTTTTAATTACTTTTTTTCTTAACATCTCATAATTCTGACATTTAGCTTTTTCTCTTTTTCTTTTTTCCTGCTTCCGTGTGTAAATATCAGTATATGGCTGTGGTCATATTTCATGTCATAGTCACAATACCTTGAGAAAGTGTTTACCACAGACCTTATTTCAAGCGTTTAAAGGGTAGCCTGGCTTCCGCGACTATAAAGCTCATACAAGCTTAGTCTGGCCAAGCTACCTTATTACCCGCCTTCTGAGAGGCGGGCTTAACCTGCGTCTATCAGATGCCTCTGTACTGGACAAATCTACAACCAATTAGACCACTCATTCTGATGACATATGCGTAGTGGCGGAAGCTGAAGCCACCGTAACCTTCATTAAAGCAGTAGGAAAATGTCTTTACTTACTTACTTACTTAATTGCTTCTGCTCCACTTTCAAAGAAAAGCTGTCATGAAAATTTCTCAAAACAGCTGCAACAGCAGAGTCGAACGATTGTTGCTGCTTGGTACACGCCATGTTTGAAATGGTTCTCAGACGCCGAACTGCTGCGTCATCGCGTTACACCCGCCTCAGTCGTGCCGGGGGGGAGAGCTCGTTTCTCATTGGTTCCCACTTTTTTGGAAACAGAAATGCTCTAAAACGGCAGCTTTGCCAGACTAACTTTGCTCGCGAAATTGAATGTAGCGTCACAGAAAGTATAGGCGGGCCCAGGCCATTTAAAGGGTTAGTTAACCCCAAAATAAAAATTCTGTTATTAATTACTCACCCTCATGTTGTTTCAAAGCCATAAACCCAGTAAGACCTTCGTTCATCTTCAGACCTCAAACTAATATATTTTTGATGAAATATGAGCGCTATCTGACCTTCCATTGACAGTAACACAACTGAAATGTTCCCAGGACTAGAAACATAAATGCATCCATAAAACGGACCATTTGACATTACTGAATGCTTTAAGTGCTAATGAGTTCTCCTGGCTGCAAACTTCAGCTGTGAAACTGGCTATATACAGTAGCACATTTTAGGAAAGACGATTAGCTAATATTTATTAAAAAAACAAACATTATACTCACTTCTTCTGTAGAGGTAACTGGATCATGAATGATTTGGGTAAACATTACCTTAAAACCTTGAATTCCCTTAAAAACGAAAGTAGCGTTAATCATCTGTGTCTGTGGCTCAGATGTCAGAAGTAAATGATGACTGCTGTATTAATTCTTACAACCAACAAACAACACCTCAATAGCTTAATCTGAGTCATTCTTGTTTTCCTGTTGGACTTATGCCAGCTCATTCAGTGCGGATCTAAGGTAAGATGGCCTTGCCGATCAACTATTGTGGGAGGGGTCTGTGCAGAACTATGTAATTCTGCCAGGAATCTCAGAACAGCCTGATTTGAGAAAGGGGATTTTAAAATATTGAATTGAAAAATAAAAACAATAAGTGAATTTTTATGATTAAAGGATGGATGTGTACACACACTTTCAACACACATTTATGTTAAAACAACTGGCAAAGTTAATTTTTCTTCCGATGACCCATTCAGCAATTTTTGTAGCTTGGAGTTTTATGATTAGTTTCTTTAAACCAACAAAGAGGCTTGAAAAAGTCCATGCAGCAGCTATAATTCCGACAGGATCTACCATCTGTTAAATTGCAAAGTTCCATGTAAAGACAACATTACTTTGGGGAAGTTGCAAAAAAGATAAATAGATAGATAGAGATGCTGTTGGTACAGCAGTTTTTAGCTTGTCACATCAAGTTAGAATAATATACTAACAACACATTGCAGGACAGGACACCACACACACACACACACACACACATTTTCTTTCTCCCACACAACAGATAGATGGATGGCAATGAAGCTTGACTAAACGGATAAACACACTGACCCCAAAAGAGGAAGGAAATGAACCAGAAACAGGGTGCTTGAGCTCCATGTCTGAGAATATCTCCAATCATAGGGCAGAATATTTCTACTGTCACCAAACCTTCCCCCTTGTACCTACGTCAGTTTACCCTGTTTACATCACACAAAGCCATTCCCAGGCCTGTGAGTGACACGAGAGGGCTATTGAGTTCATGTGCCTGCTGGAGATGTACTGTATACTCTAAAAGCTTCCGTACATGAAATATGATGTCATCTTTGAGAAGAACGATCAAGACACATGTCCTTGGGGAGTAAGAGGAAGTTTAATGGGAAAACCAGACAAAGGCAATTCTTTTCTCCATTGCTTGAAGTGGTCTGATGTACATTCTTACATATCAGCAACTCTCAACACACACTACTGTCTTCTGTACTTCCTAAAAACGTCCTCTATTAACCTCTTAAGCTCTGCGGCTGTTTTGGG
>JAUMHR010000062.1:4488363-4498938 GCA_032361145.1 Enteromius fasciolatus | reverse complement strand
AAAAAGTTTAAGTTTTATAAGCACAAACGCTCGCCTTGCTCAGTTCTGTGATGCGCGTTGGTAACGTAACGTAATACACAATTTGGTGAACCTCAAGCCCTAGTAACGAGTGCCCTAACAAGGGAGTGGCTCGGAGACCGGCTCGAACACTTCGTACCCCCTGGAAGGAGCGAACAGCGGAGATGGGGAGGCGGAGGGAATGCAAAAACGAGATGCAGAAGGGAAGGAAACTGGGCTATTTATAGTGGAGAGTTAGTGACTGATTGGCTTATGATGGAGGGCGGTACTGATTGAAAGATTGGTAACCGCTGAATTGAGTTTCATATGCACATCCTCCCGAAATTGGTTTGTAAACTACATTTGTACTTACACACACCATTCTGAGGGTCGTAACGTGTGAAGTTACAGAAGTATAACAGCTGTATATACTATGCACAGGTGTGTACTTACACTGTGGTTACATACTACATACACATCTAGTTACTATGGAAGTACACAGACTCAGGTCTGAAGTACACTTGTATATTTTTACATGTTGTCCCAAAACATTTTAGCAAGATGTAACATATACTTAATAGGCCTATATTTCCTTTTGGTATCTCTTGTCCAGAGTGCCAATAATTTTCTCAAATTTCTCTTTGCTAAAAGTGCGTTCACACCTGAGGCGAATATATTTCACTATTCGCGTTTAGTTGGACACTTTAACATTTCGAGTTTACGATGGTTTCACACTGCACGCATTAGCAGGGTGTAAGAAGCACATATTTTTTTGGTGCCCATGTTAATGGATGGGAGCTTTCACACAGCACTTAGGGGCGGCGCAGCAGAGCGTAGCAGTTGCAGAGAAATTACATCAATCAAAGCACATGGCTAACAGAAAGATGCTTGTCTAAACGCTGCCGGTATGAAAGCACAATCGGCGCGCGCTGCTCCTGCTCTGCATACGTGCTGCTTATGCGTGCATTAAAACGGGCGTGTTTAACGGGACGCTTAATTCGGGTGAATCGCGCTGCAGGATGTCTAATTGCATCTTTGCATTGACTTAACGTAAATCACATGCGCTTAGCGTTTCATTCGCGTCTGGTGTGAACGCAAGAATGAATTACTTGTTACGTCCACGAATGCATTTGTTTACTTAATATAAGCGCAACACTTGCTATAATGTAATCGTATAGGCTGACATCGTGATAGCGATATGATTAATCGTGCAGCACTACTGGCCACAAGTCACTTCACTAAAACTATTTGTTTAAGGGTCTGTTAGCCAGACGTGTGTTCTTTCTATCGCTCTCCAGTCAGATGAAATGGCATGAAATATGTCTCAGTACACCAGCAGCTATACTGGAGGTTCTGAATGCCTGGGAGAATGGAGTTTTATCAGTGGAGGCTGTTCAGGTAAGGAGACTCATGGTGTCCAGTTGTGTACTAAGCAGACACATCTTTTCTAAAAGCAATAAGGCATTTATTGTCAGTGTCACAAGATCAATGTAAAATAATCATAGTTGGAGCATATTGTAGTAATACAATAATTTTTATATTTATTAACTGTAAGTCTCTTTCTGCGAGTGTAGAAGATAACAGATAATATCAAAGGGAAGGTGTGCAGTATGGCCATCTGTGCGGTGGCTTGGCTGGTGGCGCACGTTCGGATGCTGGGTTTGGATGAGAGGGAAAAACCTCAGACTATGATTCGTCAACTCATGACTCCTATGTCAGGAGAAAACACTTTGCAGTTCTACCATGAGCGGTAAGGAATCTCTGCGCACACCAGGCTACAATCCCACATGATGAGTTCTGAATTGCTAGTTGTTTTCGTGATTGATTGGGGTTGGAATTAAACTCAGGTCTTGGTCCCTAAATATCTTTTGAAAGACTGGTATCTCTCTCTCTCTTACTGTGTCCAGAGTGGTGATCATGAGCTCCATCTTGGAGCACATGTGTGCTGATGTATTTCAGCAGACAGGACTCTCTTTGCGGCCAGCAGTCGAGGGTCAGGAGCCTATTCCCTACCGGAACCTTCTCCCAGCTCGCCAGCCCATCCGCCAGGCTCTGCAGACCCAGTTTAGGGAGGTTCTGGAGAAGGGCTGGGTGGACTCTCATGCATTTCATCTCCTTGAGAATCTGTTACATATGGGAGGGGTGTTCTGGTTTACTAACAACCTGGTGAAGGTAAATGTGTCTGGGTTTGCACTACTACAGCTTCTGAGACTTGCACCTGTTAACAGACTCGACTGTGTGTTTGTGTCGCAGGAGCTCCTGAAGGAGACCCGTAAGGAGTGGGCATCTCGGGTGGTTGAGTTGCTGTACAGTATCTTCTGCCTGGACACACAACAGATCACCCTCACCCTGCTGGGTCACATTCTGCCACGTCTACTCACTGACCCTGCCCACTGGCACAGCCTTGCAGACCCGCCAGGAAGAGCACTTGCAAAGTATGAGCTTTTTATTGCAGTTGCAAACACACTAAACTATACTTAAAGCAATTCCTCACCCAAAAACAACCTTTTTTACTTGCCTCTTGTCATCTCAAATAGAGTATTAATGGATGCTAAAGGATAGGCCTTAAAGGGTTTCTCCACCCAAAAATAAAAATACGACTTTATTCAACAATAAAATAGTGAATAAAAGTCATATAGGGTACACTGTAACAAAAAGCATTCTCGTTGCTTCATAAAGTTAATATTGTATCACTCATAGCAGATGGACTATTTTGATGATGTCTTTCATACTTTTCTGAACCTTGACAGTGTTCATTACTTGGCAGTCAGTGAGAAGCCTCCCAATTTTCATCGAAAATATCTTAAATTGTTTTCCGAAGACGAACAAAGCTTTAATGGGTTTGAAATGACAGGGGTTAGCAAGTAATGATGAAATTTTTATTTTGGGGAGAAGTAACTCTTTAAAGGGTTAGTTCACCCAAAAATTAAAAGTCTGTCATTAATTACTCGACCTCATCTCGTTTTAAACCTATAAAACCTTTGTTTATCTTCAGAACACAAATTAAGATATTTATGATGATATCAGAGAGCCATCCGACCCTCCATAGACAGCAATACAACTAAAATTATCACTAGGAGAATACATTTTTTTGGCTCAGTAAAAACTAAAATAAGATCATTTATTTAACTCTACCATTTAACACTAAAGATGATAGAGAATCTTAATTTGTGGTTTTGTTTTAGATTGTCCAAACGTAAATAATTACCACAGTGATGTATTAGTGCTTTATTTATTTTGTGGTCAAAGGGTGTCCCATCTTTCACAATATCCTCTCACTATGACATCTGTGTCCTTCTATAGTTGACCCCATAATTGACGCCACAGGAAAGTCCACATTGTCATACAATTGTGTTAAAATGGAAAGATAGATGGAGCCCTCATAAACTGTTGGCATACTTTCATTGTAGATTTTTTTTTCTGCTTTTTTTGGTATTTGCAGGTCAGCAGTTTTTCTCAGAAAGGATTGTTTCATAAACGAATTTATGAATGAATGAACCCCTTACTCTCATTCCTCTTTTTACTTTCTTCCTTTGATCCACTTCCTCCTTTTTTCAGTGTAAGATTTAAAACGAACATCCGTTTTGATAGATATTGATTTGTCAGGCTTTTTCCTTCTTGGTTTCTCTTTTTCTTTTTTCAGTAAGTCAAATCGATACATAACATAACATAAAATCAATCACGCTTGATAGAAATCTCCCTATCTGACAGATTTTCCACCTGATTTAATGCAGTGCGAGACAATTTTTCACAGTACACTAGCATGTATGTTAACCTCAATACTAACAGCAGGAAAAGCTTTTTATTTTAATTTCTGTTGTTTTTGTATAAAAAATAATGCTAATGTGTTTGTATATGTGTGTTATAGGTTGTCAGTGTGGTGCGCTCTTAGTTCTTACTCATCTCACCATAAGGGTCAAGCATCAGCACGACAGCGCAAAAGACAACGTGAGGATATAGAGGTCAGTCACACAGTTTCTCTCACAGTTTGTGAACCATCATTCTTTGCGTTCTCACAGATAATACTTGCGAATGTCTTTCTCGTTAATCATCTAATTCTTAAAACCCAAGCTTGGGGGTTGTAAGTAATTAACACTCATCCTCATACTCATCATTCTGTTTGTTGTAGGATTACACCAGTTTGTTTCCTTTGGATGACACGCAACCATCTAAACTGATGCGTCTGCTAAGCTCCAATGAAGATGAGACTGTCATGCTGTCCAGTCCAGGTCATTTTCTGCCTGCCCCACCTGTCACAAGCTGCACAAAAACAACAAGAGCTGCATTTTAATGCATTTTTAATCTATTAGTCAATCTAGAAACTGTTAACCAAAACTGCATATGCTGCAAAAAATCCCCCCAAAAAATGCAACATAGCTTGCAATAGTTTTACGCTTCCTGTGGCAGTATGCCAATGTCAATATGCCAGCGAGTGACAGTGTTTAAAAATCATAAACAAACCACTAAACTCTTTAGTTCATTTAACACCTAATATGAATTCTGACGTTATTAATAACTTTTAGAAAGAAAAAAAAAACACAGTAGCTATTTATTTATAGCTACAAATTAGCTTTTTCTTTTTCACTTTATATCATATTTGATGTATCAGGCTTTTCTGTCTCATATAGTATGTCATAGGAGATATGTAAATAATACTTGAGGAGGCAAAAGGCCATTTTTATTAATCAATTTTAAAAGTAATTTTGTTTAAAAACTCAAACTATTACACTTTTTATATGGCCAAAAAATAAGAATCAGTGAAATCTTTTTTTAAGATAACACACTACTTGCTTACAGTATGTATTAATATCAATTCTCACACTATCTGCTATTAATATATCTTAGTAACATGAGTTTTAATGCGTAGTCAAAAGCTTTGTGTATTTTATTGTGTGTGTGTGGGGGGGTATGCAATGATGATTAAGAAAACAAACTACAAAAATTTCTCAAAATCCTGATGTATCACATTTGATTTTTCTAAATAATGATGTCAGTCTAACCAGGTAAAGCTAGTAAGCCAAGTAAAGTATGTCCATCATAAAATAATACTAACAATATGTTTATTTCAGAAAAATCATTGAATCTTTTACAGCATGAAGCCCTGTGTCCCGACCTGAATGTGGACATTTTTGCAGTTATATTAAACTGTCTATTACTAACTAAAAGGCAATCAGAAAGAAGGCATGTCGTGGATTGTGTACAACAGGTTTTTCAGTAAAGTTTTGATCACATTGCTAATTTAGAAGCCTTAGAATTGTGGATATCAAATAGGGATTTTGACCGATTAATACAATCTGTTAAACAGTTTAAAATATGTTACGTAATTATTTTAAAAGGTTTGCTGCATTGTTAAAATACGCCACCCATAGCCTATATAAAAATTTGTTGACAAAAAAAAAGTCGCATTTTATAGGTAGTCATAGGTGCTTATCCTTTCTCATTGAAGAATGTTGTCGGTTAATAATCGGTGAATGAGCGTCGGTAGTCCGTTACGAGAAATAAACAAAATGAACATCCCTAGTATCAAACATAATACAGTAGGCTATAGTATTGTAAATGCAGCATAATCAATCATCTCCAAACAAAGTACAAACATTGCAGAAATATATAGTGTATGTATAACACTAAAATCACTTTAGATGCTTTAAAAAAATACCGTTGTTAACAAAAAAATATAGATTTATTAAAGATAAATCATTTGTTAATGTATAAATAAAAAAGCGAAGCCGTGAAGAAAAAAAAAAGCAGTATTGTTATAAGCAGTGTCTGGAAGCCATGACTATTTAGTCACTTTCACTGAAAAAAGAAGAAAGAGCCGGAAGCGAAAGTGTAGATTTTATTAACGCAATCAACAAAGAAAGGGAAGTTAGCAGGATATGATTTAGTGAAATCTGCTTGGATAACTGCTGTGACGGTACACATTTCCTTTTTTTAATGGTATCTACATAGATTACAATAATAACTGACCAACTTAAAGTGATGTGATCTTTTCTAGGTGATCGTTCCATGAGCAGTTCACTGTCTGCTTCTCAGCTTCACACCGTCAACATGAGAGACCCTCTCAACAGAGTGCTAGGTCTGTGCTGCATCTCTGCTGATCATTTAGTGCCACTACATAGATAGATTAATTACATGGTGTTGGTACCATCTGGTACCATATTTGTTCCACCACCATACTACTTATTTACAAGTCGTGTCATTAGAGTCAAAGACGACTCATGTCTTTTTTTTTTTCTTTCCTTCTATCTAGCAAATCTTTTCCTGTTGATTTCCTCTCTCTTGGGGTCTAAGACTGCAGGTCCTCACACACAGTTTGTTCAGAGCTTTATTGAGGAGTGTGTGGAGTGCTCAGAGCAAGGCAGCCGCGGCAGCATCTTGCAATTTATGCCCTTTACCATGGTGAGAGAATCGTCTTGTATATGTGCGCAATACACACTTACTGTAGATACAAGCAGTATTCTGCTTCTCTTGATTACAAAAGCATAGTCGTCTACCTAAGAACTTTTTTGTTTTTTTATATTTGACATTTCTGTTATCTGGAATTTGTAACAAGCCTCCACAGGCTTTCATGTTTATTACTCTCTCTGCACTGGAAGAGGAAAAAGTGCTGATGATCTGAAAATGCTGACAAACATGTACAGTTGCAGTCAAAATTATTAACTTCCTGTCAAAGAAGCCATTCTACTAGACGTTCTTTAGGCAAGAACTAAATTTTATTACATCAGGTCAACCTAATGCTAAACTAAATCATTGTAGAAAGTTGATTAATTTTGTTAATAAAGTTGATGAAAAAAAAAAAATAAATATATGCATATATATATAAATAAATAAATACATGTACACATATATATGTACATATGTACTCTGTGTGGGTATAGTGACGGGGACACTATACTGTCAATAGAGTACTGTCTTTCTGATGAGACGTTAAACTGAGGTCCTGACTCTCTGTGGTCATTAAAAATCCCTTGTCTATCATGGCCTCTCAATAATCCCCATCCATTCATTGGCTGTTTCTCCCTCTCTTCTCCACCTGTAGCTGGTGTGTGGTGAGTGCACTGGCGCCATTGTCTTGTGGCTGCCGTCACATCATCCAAGTGGATGCTGCACACCCCCCCCACATGATTGTAAAGCGATTTGGGTGTATGACAATACACAGTACAGCGCTATATATATATATAAATGCCTCATTCATTCATGCTACTTTTTCCAGTTTATTAGTATTTATACTAATATTGATGCATCTTCATATTTTGGATTCCTTAAACTTTATGTACAAAAATATTCAACCACCCAACGTTCAGTTTTGTAGATAATCTTTTATTCTTTTTATCCTCCAATAAACATTGCCCTTAAGTATTTACAGGCTTCTGAGACCTCTCTACAGTAATCTTGGCCCATTCCTGATGTTCAAAATCTTTCAGATCACTGATAATCTTTTGTTTTTAATGGGATTTTTTTATGAACAGGCCACTTAAGACCAATCTCTCAACCAAGCTTTAGTAAATTTGAACGTGTATAGTTGCCTTACTGGAAATTCCAGTGATCATCAGCTTCATTCACATTCACAAAAGACGTCAATCTTTGACAAAATGGCCTAATACTTCAGAGAATCCACGATGTTCTTCATACAGTCAAGATTCCACTTCCTACAGCAGCAAAATACTCCTATAATGAAACTGGTTCACCTTGATATATGACTCAAGACTTGCCTTTTTTGCACCAGACATACTGCTGTTAAATGGATCCAAATGTTCCAGTTTGTTCTTATCGTTCCATAAAACATTCTCCCAGAATCCACAGGTCTATCCTAAATATGTCCTTTTTGGTCAAGTGTGAAATGCACATCAAATATTGTGATATGCTCAAGTAAAACAGGAATACGTTTTTGTAACAAGCACCTTAAAAATTAGTATGAAACAAGTATCGGATATCATTCATCATATAAGATGATGGGTTTTTGTACACAATAATTGTGGTTAACAGTTTAACCTTTATCATGCAGCCCAAAATTGTAGCTTGAAAAGTTTTTTCATTTGTCTTCACAGATTTCAGAGCTGGTGAAGCTTCAGGCGCTGGCCAAACCCAAAACTGTGCTGTCTATCACAGACCTGAGCCTTCCACTTGGCCGGAGAATGGCAGCTAAAGCCATCGCTGCTCTGTAGGGCAATCACTTCAACGCACCTTTAAGAAGATGTGGTTTTGGTATGTGTGCAACAGAGAGGAAACTGCTTCAGCCTTCTTCCTCAGGAGAGTCTTTTTCCTCATTCTTTGCATATGATTCTTGTAACTGCTGGTTGGTTTTGATGTTGCTATTACGTCGGCCGTCTCGAGGACAGCTCATTGTTAGTTTTGATTTGACATACGTGGGCAACCTGTGAACTGTAACAGTCACTGACTGCTGACACATTAATTTGCCATTTATTTCCATCAATCATAAGTAAACAGAAAGTAAAATTTTGGTATGTTTGTTTATAATATATGTACACATTATCAAAGTTCATGTAGCGTTGTGTGTTTTTATAAACAATGCCTTTGATTTTGAATTTCTTACAAAACATGTAACCCAAACATTGTATATTTTTACGGAAATGCCAATAAAATGTCAACTGTTGGAAATGCTATTTTTGTATCCTTTCTTTTGTTAACATTTGTCTTCATAAGGTCTATTTTACACCTGTCAACAAGCATGAGCGAAAGTGTTTGTTCAGCAGTGGTTGCGCATTTAGTTTCCACTGAAGTCAAAAATTTCTTTGGTTTCACACTATGAAATATCTTTGATTAGATATTATCTACATACATAGGAAAACCTAATGGGGGTGTATTTTGACATTAGTTGGCCACCTTTTCTCGAACTGATCTTAATTCAATCAAAATATGATTTGCAAAATGTGGGTAGCGCTTTAGTTTATCGACCGATTTTTGTTATTAACTATTTGTTTTTTTTAGCATGCTTTTTATTAGTTCTGTTTATTAGTACTTATACTAATTAGGGATGTTATAGCAACATCCCTAATCCTACCCAATACATAAACTTAAAAAAGTCCTTACAAAATATTAATCAGCAGCAAATAAAGAGTGAGGAAAAAGTTGTATTTGAAAAATAACATAAAGTGTGTTATTTATTTTTAAATCTTAAAATGTATGTGTGTGTACACTCATATGCATGGCTTCTAGCAGGACCTTTATTCAAGCATATGCTTCCTGTATGCTAATGCATGCAGTACATTTATGCTGTATAATATTTGATACAAAACAATCCAAAAAAGTAGTAATAATTTTCTATATAATATATATATATATATATATATATATACATATAATATACATATTTAACATATTTTTTAAACCTTTTTTACGTGTATTTTAAATGTATACACACACACACACATCATCAATTCATGCCAGGCACAACAAAAATAAATAAATCCCTTAAAATAAAGAATGATTAATGGATTTGAGACACTTAGTTATTCTAAAGTTTATCACATAGTTATAGACCATGAATATCATTGTAATGGCTTTTTTTTTTAATTTGTAAAAATTTTTAATTTTTAAAAAGTTTTAATTTAAGTCAATGGTTTTAACAGAAGCAAGACTTCCATCTGTTTTCCTTATCTTCTTTTCACAATACTGCAGTTTTTGGGATATTCAGTGTTTCTTATTTATAATATATGAACAATGATATGTGATGTGAAAATACATCCTAAATAATCCAATAATTAAATTATTTTAGAACTGTAGCAGGCATGGTGGGATAATGGACAAAGTCAGTCAACTTGAGTCAGCAAATCATTTAACTTGTCAGAAACCAAACAGAGTTTGTAGTACTGGGAAATAAAAATGTGTGATCAAGTGGAAAAGAACACCAACACAAAATCAAAAAACTGGATAAAAATAGGACCTGTTACATCATATCCTGTATGTCAAGGAACGTCCATAACGTCAGCATTGTGTCTGTCAGAGGGTCTACTCTTTTTTTCCCTCTTTCTGAGAATTGTAAAATGCTTTGTCATTGTCTAATGCCAGTAATTTCAGTTATGGTGTTTTTATAACAGTGGAGTAAAATACTTAATTAGTATAGGACTGTATGTATTATTTGTATTTGAGTATTTTACGCAAGTACAGTTTAAACTGATTGCTTGTCCTTTTATTTAATTACATTTCTGAAAGAAAATAAAAGTTTTACTCATTGTTTAAAGGGGTCAAATAATGTTACTAGTTTCAAAAAACACATTATTTTCCACATACTGTACATTATTGTTTCTCCTCTAAGCCCCGTCTTCCTGAAACACATTACAATGTTGCATTCAGTGGACACATAATTACTGATTATCATGACTTGGTACATGGTACTGCCTCGTAAACATTAGCATGTCTTTTAATTTCTCTTAATAAGAAACTGTAACTTACTTAAAGGTTGTGAGTCAGAAGCACCAGACTGCCCTTGCAGAGGTAGAATTGCTCTACTTTATAGTCTCTGGTGGTGGTTGAGGAGAGACCCCCCCACATGATTGTAAAGCGCTTTGGGTGTATGGCAATACACAGTAAAGCACTATATAAATGCGTCATTCATTC
>JAUMHR010000062.1:4466250-4482787 GCA_032361145.1 Enteromius fasciolatus | reverse complement strand
GATAGATAGATAGATAGATAGATAGATAGATAGATAGATAGATAGATAGATAGATAGATAGATAGATAGATAGGTAGTTCACCGCTCATTTTTTCCAACTCGTCATCATTGCACCAAAACCATTGGTAGAAACATGTGGTGTTAAGTGTCATTGTGTAAGGCAGAGTTTCCTTCAAAGGAAGAAGAGGGGCAGAGGTAGTGTCAAACAGACGAGGGAAAGAGGAAGAAGTGTTTCTATGGAAACAAGCCGTACCAATTGAATCATAACCAAATAAAAGTGACCTCATCATCACATCATGTACATGCACAGTGTGAAATCTCTGATTTTACCAAAAAAAAAAAAGATTCATGTTTTCATTGTTTGAGCAGGGGAGAAACAGAATTAGACAGACAGCTCCACAGACAGAGAAAGGGGAAGAAGGGTGTTGCTAAATTCAGTGTGTTCCCACAAAACTCTCCATTAGCATAAAGTCACTCATTCCTTTACACAGATGAAACACAAACACTCATTCATAACTAAAAGTGTTGCACATCATGATGACACCGTTTTTAATTTGATTTTGAAACAGTTGCTCAGAATTTTATTCTGTATTGTGCCATTTAATCGGATCATTGACAAATTCAAGAACAAGCTTTGCATATGTAGATCATTCAGAGTATGACTGTTAAGAGGGAATATTTAGAAGTGAAGTGATCTAAATAGGATGCAATCATGGCGTCACTGATAGAGACCAAATGGGTCCCTTCCGTTCCATGAGCTTAAAGTGTTTGACCATTCACCTCTGTGACAACACTCATAATGCTTTCTTTTTTGCAATTGCATGTTTTCAGTAAAATGTTTTACTATGTTGATTTCCACAGACTGAATAAGTTCAACAATTAATCACTGGAAAAGAAAAAAAAATTGGCTGCAAGCATCAATTATGTGGCCAAGCACTCCGGCGGCAAAACCAGGAGCTGCATGGCATGGAGCATCAGACCAAATGCAACAAAGAGTAATAAAAGCAATTTAAGGATAAAAAAAATCATAAATACAGACTTTGATAATGGGATAAAATGGCTTCTGACTTCTGACCACAAGTAGGCAAAACCGTTTAAGCACTGTGAGATTATGGTTTTGATGGAACATACAAAGTTTCATAATGATACACCAATGCATTGGTAAAATATAGCATTTTATATCCTAATACTCTATTTTAGTCAATGTCAATTTCATGTTTTGTTCAATTATAGCACCACTAAGTGGCACAATCCTACCAAATTGTGCAGGTGTTATTAGAGTGTGCCCATACATATGTGCCTCAAATTTAGTGAAAATATCTCATTTTGTTTCGGAGTTACAGGTATTTTTGATCAAAAGAAGAGGAAAAATTACTGACTTCTGACTTTGTTTGCGTTTTTGTGCCACTTCCTATCATAATTTTGACAATTGGGCATTGGCTTTTAGCTGGCACGATATGTTTTCAAATTCCCTACGGTGGTTTCGTGTCAATCGGAGTAACGATTTCTAAGATATCGGCAAGTGTTTTTTAAAGCAAAACCTGACATGTTTACTGTTGCTGGATTTGGGAACAATTCAGGAGACTAAAAAGGTGACTCCCACAAAAATAAATTGAAAAAACCCCAAATTTGCAGTCATGTGAATATTACATTTCTACCACTTGGTGGTGCTGACTTGAACCTTTTAGGCTCCATCAGGGCATGATGATGAACCTTTTTGTAATTATTTTCGATACAATGTACTAATGCATTCTTAATAAACAGCAATTTAGAACAAAATTCAAAATAGCCGACACCCAAAATGACTGACATGGTAAATTTGCATATGGTTCGACTCAGCAAGACACACCGAATCTAAAGAGACCAGTTTTGTGATTTTTGGACAAACATTTAGTTGTTCTAAACAAAAATAGCCATTTTTTCGAGAACAGCTGGACAAATTGACTTGAATTCTTTTTGCCAGCATGGTCTGAAGATGTTCTGGGTCAGTTTTCATGACAACGGCCTAGGATGAGTTAGAAAAAGTAGGTTTTACAAACAATTAAGAATAGTAAATAAAATCTTACGATTTTTTAAATTCGGAGCTCATCCGACTAGGCATAAGCCAAGGATTCAGAGGAAAGGATTTTTTGTTGTGTGGCTTATGGTTCAAACATTGTTAGAATAAATCTTTTGAAACTATGGACAAGTGATGGCACTATAGTTTCAGTTAGAGGCTCCAAACTTGTTATGGTTAATGTTAGGACTATGCTCTTTCAGTGTGCAAAATTATACTGCAAGCGGTTCTACTGCCATAGACTTTTGCATGGAAGAGGAAGAAGAAGAAGCAGAAGAAGAAGAATAATAACACCAACGGATACAATGGGTGCCATCACACCTTCAGTGCATGGCCCCTAAAGTTTTTTTCTTTAATATACCTTTCATGCTATATACAATAGAAGATGTAACAGTTAAAAATTGTATGTGTTTTAAGAAAAAGAAAGTAGTAGCTGGCAAAGAAAACTGATAAGCTTTACATACATCCTTAAAATTCATAACCAACCTTTCATTCTCTAAGGGTTTATTGTTTGATCAAAAACTTGTCTGATGAAGATGCGTCCTCAGCATGAATAAAGGACCTCGGGAGTTCTTTGAAGTTTTTAATTGCCTGACTCAAGCTGTGTGGACATTTCTGAGCATTTATGAAAAGATCTGTCCCAATAATGAGACACCTGCTCTTGTTTTGGGGGGTCTGTTGCTCTGCTTGCCTTTGATTATGGTCAGCATTCTTAAAGAAAAAAAAATGGTTTTGCAGCACCTTAAATTAAGTGAAGAACCACAGGAACTACACAAAATAATTTTGGCAAAGGATGACATAGATTTGGTGAGAATATCTCAGAATATCAGAATGTGTGCCATGCTGCTGCTGACAAGTCACCCATTGCACTACATTGATACTAGTCTAGAGATTATATATATATATATATATATATATATATATGGTTCACTGTAGCCTACACAAATTATATTCATCTCTATAATAACGTGAGTTTACATTAACATGTAGTACTTACCTGTAGAGGGCAATGTTGCTCATAGAATCAAAGAGACAGAAAGTAGCAACTGATTGAAATTGAGATAACTGATAAAAAATAATATGAAGTAACCAAGTTTTATGTAAATAGAAGTATTAAGAATATTTATGTCATCTGATGACCTGCATGACACAGACACTGTACTTCTTTTTTTTTAGGTCCACCAAAAAGTAAACACAAAACAATTTCAGTCATACTTTCTGCATTTATAAATGATTTATTTACAATTTCCGAACACATTTTTGACCCAGAGTCATTGTTAAGCAGAAGCGTGGACGCGCACACACACTGCCTCCACACAAGTGCAAGTTGAGCTAGTCTGAAATGTAAATGAACCTCAGGCAACAGGTGTGTGTTTGGTAGAGGACTGTAACATTACCTGTTAAACCACCCCCTCCACACACACACACACACACACACTGACTCACCTGCTGGACCTCTTAATTTACTCTTCTATTGAAATGTCAGGGACAAAGGTTTTTGTTTACAACTACATACTGTACAATGTCTGTGATGTCTTGTGTGTTAAAACATCACTGTTGTGTTGCACATTGTCTAAGTCTGTTTTTGTCATTGTGTGATTTTTGTCTCATGTGTGACATAAATTTCGGTATATTTACTAAAATATAGATAATAAAACTTTACACTTTCACAGTGAGATATGAGCAAATGAACGTTTTACTATCTATATTTTAGAAAATATACCGAAATTGATGGCTTTATGGGCCAAAAATTAATATTCAGCCTTCATTTGCTTATTATTAGTTAAGTCTTTTTTTCTGCATGGCTTTAATTGTTTTGTTAGGACAAGACATTTATGAATGTCTTTTCCAAACATTGGGGCTGTTGAGCTTGGAAGAAATCATCATAGTTATAATAATTTATGTAGCAGTCTTCTGAAGCCACACAACAGCATTGCACAGAAGCATTTTAATCTCATTCATTTGCACATATTCACACTTGTTGCCACAAGGCATGCGCCAGATTTGACCTTACTGACAGACATAAAAATATTTAGGCCTAAATATAAGATTTATTTATTTTATTATTTCCCACCTATTTGCATTGGATATTTGTCAGTCATATGTGAAGCAGGTAACACTATAAGCAGGAAATACTATATTATTTGATATATTATTTGATTTTTATTTAAATGATCACAAATTCCAAATATAGGTCTTTTTTTTACCGATCTCATAATCATACACTGTAGATCAGCATGTACGACTTTCACTTGTCAACGCAACCTTCAAATTCACAAGGTTATGAAATTCAGCTTTCATATGTTTACACTTTATGAAGTGTTTGAAATGCCTGCTGATAGTTTTACTCACCGAATGCGCTGTAACCACCAGATTCCAGAATTGCAATCTTGATTGCTTACACCTGCTCATCATTTTTCATTGTTGTGTATTTATAGTCACATTCAATCTCTGCACATTTTTGGTCAAGTCTCAGATGTAATTGCTGCTGCAGTTTTCTGTAATCATAGTCATGTCTGCCATGGTTCATCTGACTCCTGTCTGGTTATCTTGTACCTGTGCTTTTAGACTGTGTGATTCACATTGGTTTACTCTTCATCATGCCTGGCTGCTTATTTCGACCCTTTGGAAATTCTCTTGTGATTCTGTACTTAGATTTGTTAGCTATCGCAGTTGCTCATTAAAATCCATGCACATGAAAATAACCCAGCATCTCTGTTTGAACTGCTACAGTAAATACACACTCACCACACAATATCTTTGATGTGATTTCAAAATGTTTAAAGATTGCGATGGGATTCGTGTTTTTCATGATGTACAAAGAATTAATCTTGTAAATTGCTTATTGTTGCAGGATTTGACAGCAACAGTATATTAATCACATTAATCACACGCTTTGGTTAAGATATTACAATATTATATTTTTCATTTCATATTCTGAGGACTGCTATGTCAACAAAATTAAAGAAGGAAAATTGATAGAAAAATTGTTGTGCGAAATAACTTATTCCATTCGCCATTTATCAATGAATGATATATCAGATTGATAAACTATATATATATATATATATATACACACACACATAAAGATTTCTAGAAATCATAGAAATCATTTATCACATCCAAAATAAAAGTTTATGTTTAAATTATGTATACGTTCTGTGTATATTTATTATGTGTATTTAAATTTATTTAAGAAAAATAAGTCATATTTGCATATGAAATATATTTATTAATACATGTAAATGTTTTATAAATATATATTGTACGAGTGTGTCTTCACACATGCATAATAAATACATACAATTCGCACACATATGTAAGCAAAAACGTTTATTTTGGATGCAATTAATAGCGATTAATGATTTGACAGCACTATAGCAAATGTATTAGTAGTTTATGGAATGGAAAAAATGTAAATTGGAATCACTGATAAATGTGCAAAACAAATTAAGCATGGTTGATAAAGCAGAACAAAACAAAAGACACAGTTATCATTATTTCTTGAAAAGACAAATTGAATACATTCTTTTGTTTTACAAATAATACATTGTTTACTGCATTGGTTAAATCTGTATATTTGTTTTTATAATTATTACAGTCTATGTTTTTTTTATATACATTTTTTCTGTCAGAATTTAAGAATGCTGTCTAAATTCTATTCCATTTCACGTTTAGAGCTGAATCCTGAATAACTAAAAGTGCTTTTAAAATAAAACAAATAAAAATGTAAACACACACACACACACAAAAAAAAACCCACACCAATACTGCAGTAACATTAGTTGCAAAAAGTAGTTTGTGTTTACCTTAAGATCCCCTCTTATTTTATCTTGTATGTTAAACCAATATACTGCTCTAACTGAGGTAGAAATGCTTAGGTCTTTCGTTATTTCGTTATTGCCAGTATGCGATACTGGTGGGACTCACACTATTTCAGGCTCTGTAACTAGACTAGGTCATGTTTTTCTTCTACCGTGTTCGACTTTTTGGCCCCCATAGGAATACTCTTTCAGAACATTCTTAGCTGATGGGAAGATTCCGTAAGGTCCTCTGGGCAACAGTCCAGAGGCCAGGGAAATCTGCCTCGCAGCAACCCAGTAAGGAAAACACATCAAGGAAGGCCTCACCTCTGTGGCATCTTGATTGATTGGCATTCTAGAATATTTCATGCATTATAAATGGCATTTATTGCACCATTAAAATGGTGTTTGGAGAATAATTCCAGAGGTTATTTCAAAAGTCAATCATGGTTCTCCTGACAGGACCTGCAATCTCAAACAGGTGCCAAGTGTATAATATCAATTTCCTCTCCAGTATCCAAAAATCAGCCAAGGTGTTTGCAACTTCTGAAGAGTAGGTGTAATCAGATTTTTACGCATATATTAAAAGCATCTCTCAAATGCAGATTAATTTTGAAGGGTCATGCACTAATATGGCATAGCATGCTTTGATCACCCTCTTGATTTTTGCGTTTATGTTTTTTATATTTCCATGTAAATTATCAATTGGAAAGTTATTTTTGTATTTGGCAGACATTTCTATCCAAAGCAATTCGCACTATATCAAACTATTTGAAATTAAGCTATAACCTTGCTGTTGATCATATGCCATATCATAACAATTTGACTAAAACATGCCAGTGCTTAGCATCACATTCAGAAACACATTCACTCAAATACACAAAGCTCTGTAATATTACTAATATTATATGCAATGTTTGATTTTAATATGCTAGCAAATTAGCATTAACTAAGATTCATAAATGCTTAATAACATGTCATTTTTATTGCTGGTTAACTAAATAGTTAACTAATGTTAACATGTTCACAAATTCAACTTTTGTTTTGTTTTGTTTTTAGAATACTTCAGGTTCAGTAAAAGCATCATGTTGGTAGGGAGAAAAAAAAACTAAAACATTTTACTCATATTCAATTTAGTCAGTCACTACACTTATTGTAAGCTACACTTACAATGCATTTTATATTTAAATATAAAATATAAGCCATGAATATTTTAACATATGTGACCCTGGACTACAGAACCAGTAATATGGTTTAATAATAATAATAATTTAAAAAATAATGAAAATAAATAAGATTATACATCATAAATATGCATTCTGTTGATTTATGGTTTGCTAGGATTAGACAATAATACAATTATCAGAAAATCTGGAAAAAACAAACAAAAAATTAAAAACCGCCTTTAAAGTTGTAAAGTAGCAAGGCACATTAGTAACCAAAAATTAATATATTTATGGTAGGAAATTTACTAAATATATTCATAGACAATGATATTTATTTAATATCCTAATTAAGATGTGCTCCTTATGACTGTTTTATGATCCAGAGTTGCATATAGGGTTTTAACTTGTCCTGAACTCAGATTTGCTGAATGCTTGTTATATTTTTAAATATATATAGCAAATAGTGCAGTCTAGACATCCTGAGATGACCATCATAAATAATGGTTATGTATATTTTGTGGGTCATTTTGTACCAGGGTCTTTCACAGCTACTTTCACAGATACAGGCTATTATGTTTTTGTGTGAACACATGTTTGTGAAGATGGCCAGGGGTGTTTTGACGCCTTACAAAGAACTTGGAAATCTACCAAACTTTTAGGATTCAATTTATGATATATGGGATGTAGGAACAAATAGTTATTATCTAATGTATTTTGATTGTTGTTATATCTTTATTTTTTATTTATTTATTTATTTATTTGGTAACCCAGGAGAAATTACAGGCTAAAGTGCACAATCCATATGGAAATTAAAAAAACAAATGAGTATTACAGATGAAAATAAGGTTTAACTATAAGTTAACCATTGATTTTGCACATGACATTTATATAATTCTTGAATAATGTTAGGATCAATGGGTTGAATACACCCTGATCACGGAGACCTAAAAAACAATGCCATGTTGGCACTCTCATTCAGATAACACTTTCAAACAAACCACATAATGCATATATTTTCTGTCGCTAACACTGAAATTCAACAAAATTCAAACATTTGCATGATTAGCAAATATTTTCACCAAAATTTTACAATAAGGTTGTACACATTAAGATTAACATAAAGTTGCAAGTATGAAAAAACACTGAACAAAACTCAATTTCTATATAGACTAAAAGATTTTAACTGTACACGTTTTGGTAACACTTTATAATAACTACAAGCTATGAATCATTAGTTAAGCATTAGTAAATAGTCAGTTCATCCTTTATAAAGCATTTTTCCAACATTAATAGTCATTAGTAAGCAGTTTATAAATGCAGAAATGCCTTGTTCTTGATTTATAAGCATATCTAAATGAGAGATTTTTTCAAAGAGATTTAAAGGCTCTTAAAGGCTTTAAAATCTCCCTAACAGAAGAAAATAAACAAACACAATACAGAGGGCTACATAACTATTAATTTCAAGATGTCAAACTGTACATATATAAAATTAATTATTAAAAAACAGTTTGATTACATTTTTTACATCTTGAAAGAATATTTTGTGTTCTGTATCCCTCTGTGTTGTGTTTGTTTAAATTTTCTGTTTGGAAGATAAATTAGTCTTTACATCTGCTTCATAAATGCTTTACCAGGTATAAATATTCCTCACTTTAGATGAGCTCACAAAAACAGACGTCTGGCAACTACTAAATGTTTTATAACTACCCGACTTAGTCATGAATTACAGCAGGAACATGTTTTAATAAAGCATTTATTAACACACTGAGCAACTATTATCATGTGTCTAAATAATAAGATTTAGTAATGTAAGTTTAAATTATTTATTAATCATTTACTTGATTACTATTTACGATTACTATGATTACTATTATTATTTACTTGATTACTCATTTACTATTAACTACTGACAACTCCTAAATAACTGGTTTGTAAATAACGTAATAATTAAAAAAATGATAAACTGATCATTAATAAAGTATGAAAATACAATTATTAAACATTATAGATATGCTCAAGAACAAGGCATTTATAGATGCACTTGTAAACGGTTTACTGATGCATAATAATGTGAGAACAATGGTTTATAAAGGGTTAAATAAATGCGTACTAATACTTAACTAATCATTCATGGTGTGTAGTTATTATAAAGTGTTCCCCATGTTTTACTTTTTGAATTAAGTGTTAAAATTATATATTTATAAGTTAAAATAAACAAATGCTGTAAAAAATGATTGCTCACTGCTTGTTCATAATATATATTACATTAACTAATGTTAATGTTTAGAACCTTATTGTAAAGTGTTTTCTTTCTTTCTTTCTTTCTTTCCATTTTAATATAAAAACTTAGTGCATATGAACCAATTTACAACCACTTCTGGACTAAAGCTACCTAGTGAGCTGCCTTGTTAGCTACTGTCTACATAGCCAGATGAAAGCAAAATTATGCCTGCTTATCATTTGGAACAGCTTTCTTGTAAGGAGCGCATATGATATGTTAATATGTCTTGCTAGGCAGCTCATTAGGTTTTGGAACAGAGCGCACTTTTTTAATGACCTCCATGACATCCTTCACTGCCTTTTTTAAAAACAAAAAAAATAACAAAATGCTATTTTCTCAATTTACAGATTTGACTTGTGAAGCTTTGTAGATGTTAAATCACACAGGCAGAACATTCAGGTGGATTTCAACTTAAGATTTATCATGGCAGACATTCTGAATTATTATCCCTGCTGGCACTCAACACAAGAAACTGAACAATCACACAGTATTGGATGTGACATACCAAGGATTCGCTCTAACAGTGCAAACACTATGTGGTGGTCAACAACATCTCATTATCTTCAAACATAAAAGTTTGAAACATTTTAATTCATTTTTTAAAGCGTCTCAGGGGTTTCCCTAGAAACAACAACAGTGACTGATCACAAAAATAACAAGCTAACCTGTTTATTTCTTTTAAGTCACAGATCCAGTAAGACTGCGGGATTCATGAAGAAAATGATTAACCATTTTCTTTGCTCCCTTAAAAATCTAACCACTGAGAATCAAAGCAAACTACAGTGCTTTTTCTTTTCACACAGTTTGTATATGTTTACTGAGACACCTGAAAAAATCATTGATGCATGCAAGAATATGTTGCTCTGTAAAATGTTGATGCTGCCTGCAGGGACAACAACAGTACTTTTTGCAAATACCCAGTAGGATGAGAGCTTTACGCTTCGTGCGTTGCCTGCCAAATTGAGATCTGACAGAAAAAAGAACCACTAGATAAAAAAAAACAAACCAAAAAAAAAAACAGACAACGCCTCCTTTAAAAGCATGCAGAGTAGACAAACCTCTTAGTCAAGATGAACCTCAAGCTCAGCCATTTCTGAATCAATTATTCATTTGAATTGGATTAGATGGTCCCTGTGATTTCCCTCCTTCTGTCTCCAGTCATCTCTGTCCATGTGTGTATATGTGGATGGTTTTAGCATGATATGTTCCTTTTGTGAACATTGCAATCCACTGACCACAAAGCATCCTATTATATCAGACGTGGTTCTTTGGGAGGGTTCTGATCAATCCTGAGTGGTGCCTTGAAGTAAACGGTCTGTGATTCAAGGGGTACAAAGAAGAAAGATTTTCTCTGTTTTTCTACAGGTTTAATCAATTTAAACTTTTAGAGAAAGGTAGCCCATTGTCCAGTGTGCCATTGCCTTTTGGCAGCCTGAGAAGCTTCCTCCACATGTCATGAGCACTTTTCCTGGCACTATACCACAGTGCTGATGGTGGAAGACTCCTCAGACTTGCCCTGCCTGCTGGGCAAAGACTTGAGATACTCCAGGTGCCGCCTGGCATCTTCCTGATTGTGTCTCACATAGTAGACCAAGTAGGAGATGACCATGGTGAACCATCCAAACATGGTCACCAACATGGCCACGTCCGTGGTCTTTTTGAGCACCACACACAGGTCCAGGTCTTTGGCCAGCAGGAAAGGCACACCTTGGGCTCCAGAGTCTGAGGGTTCAGATGTCTGACAGATAATGCCAGTCAAAGAGACAGGCTCTAGGTCTAAACGTGGAAGGGCTGTCTGCAGCCTGCAGTCACAGTGCCAGGGGTTTCCAGTTAGGTTGGATCTTGCTCTTACACCTTCAAAGGCATCTGGGTCCAGTGTCTTGAGCTGGTTGGACGAGAGATCCAGAAATTGTAGAGAAACTGCCAAGCCTCTAAAGGCTCCAGGTTCAAGCAAAGCTAGTTCATTGTGGGAGAGATCCAGTTCAGCTAGCAGTGGAAGATCATGAAAGGCATTGGCAGGTATGCTGGTCAGGAGGTTATAGTCCAGATAAAGGCGTTGTGTGTCATTGGGAATGTCCTGAGGGATCTCAGTAAGATGCAGGTTGCTGCAGCGCATAGTCTTACCGCCAAATGAGCCCTCGTTGTCTGAACAGTAGCAGCGTTTGGAGCAGGAAGTCGCAGCATGGTGGAAACACAGTGTCATCAGCACTAAGCTGTGAAAAAGCAGCCACATGACCACAGAGTGCCGAAGCAGCCAACCTGAGGGTAGCAGCATAGTGGAACAGCGGGCATTATCCCTTTTAAAGTACAACCTGTGCTGAGAGCATCCAGGGGGCTGTACCCAACATCAAAAGGCCCAACAGCTTGCAAGCCTAGAAGATTGAAGAATACATTTAGCTAATGGAAAGCATACATTTCTTTAACATTTCAGATTTCAGAATGTGTAAAGGCCGTGTGTTTCTTTTGAAGGCTTTTGTGCTCCCTGTGTGTGATCATTTTGAAGAATGAAAATTAAAAAGGAGAGTTAAAGAGCCAATATTATTCTATTTTAAAGGATCCTAATTTTGTTTTGGATGCCTCCTATAGCTAGCCTGGCTTCCGCGACTATAAAGCTCATAGGAGCTTTACCTTACTATGCGCCTTCTGGGAGGCGGGCTTAACCTGCGGCCAAAAGATGCCTCTGTATACTACAACCAATTAGACCACTCATTCTGATGAACTTGAAAACACCGTAACCAATTGTATCTAGCTTCATTAAAGCAGTAGCAAAATGTCTTTACTTACTTTAATTACTTCTGCTCCATTTTCAAAAAAAATCTGTCATGAAAATTTCTCAAAACAGCTGCAACAGCAGAGTCCAACGATTGTTGTTGCTCGGTACACGCCATGTTTAAAAGCTGGTATGGTCACAGAACTGCTGTGTCATCGCGTTACACCCGCCTCAGTAGTGCCGGTGGGGCGGGAGCTCGTTTCTCATTGGTTCCCACTTTTTTGCGAATCTGAAATGCTCTAAAATGGCAGCTTGGCCAGACTAACTTTGCTCGCGAAAAGAATGTAGCGTCAAAGTAAGTATGGGCGGGCCAAGGCTATCATATAGAAGGTTTATATCTAAACCAAGTCAAAAAACACTTTAATTCTTTAATAAAACAATTTGTTTGTATATTTAGTCACTCTAGACCCCACCTGTCTATGAGCCTACATTACTCTGATTGGTCAGATGGGGCAGTTGTGATTGGAACATTTGCAACATGTTTCAGAAACAAAATGCTCATTACCATTATCTGGAGCTCTGGAGGATTTGTTCCTGTGTAATTCCTTTTCTTGCAGGCTGCCTAGTTTGATTGCCCCTAACTAACATGCAATGGATTACATCCCTTATAGCCTACACTCTAAAAATTGCTGGGCTATTATTATTATTTATTTACATTTTTCAGCCTGTCGGTTTATTTTGTTGGGTTATTTTTAATGTTTTTGTCAGGGTGTTGGGTAGTTTTTCTGCACTCTAAAATAATGCAGGGTTATTTTTTACCCAAAAGCTGCTGGATCATTCTATTGATGGTAACACCTTGCAGAACATACATTTGTTTTATGCTTTACGTTTTATGATTTTGAGGTTTAAGCCTATTCTCTAATCTCAGTACTGAGAGATTAGAGATTAGTTTGTTTATGGGCAGGTTATGAAATCAATTGCGGTATCTTTCATTGTCTATGTGTAGTATACATAAATAAACTTAAAGAACCATAATTTATATGCAAGTATCACAAACACATAGAGCATATAAATTATGACTAAGCTGACTGCCTTAACCTTTCAAATTTTTAGCTATTATTATTTCCCTGCTGGCTTCATACTCTTTTTGCCAGACACACTGTGAAAGCAATGCTTTCACAAAAAGAAAGAAAGAAAGAAAAAAGCCTTCAAGGAATATCCATTTAAGTTGATAACATAAAAGTGGCACTTCCTCAAAAGGGTTGGTTGATTAAAAACCCTGATAAGATGGTCTAATTCACAACTCTGCCACAGGCATTACTAAAATCCAGGATTTACAAAAAAATGACTTGTGAACAAGATGTTTCTTCAAGAAAAAAAAAATTAAATAGGCAGAATATATTGCTGATCTACATAAAACATAAGAAGTGACCTAGTTTAAATACCTCTTATGAACTGTTGTCTTACATAACAACTATGTTATATATTATATTCAAATTTCCTAGACAGCAGACAGAGAGACCCAGGTAAAGAATGTAATGCCGTGCCTTCGTCCGGAATTGGGACAAGACAACTTTTGTAAGTTATAAGAGTCTAATGTACATGATACAGTGCAAGTTATAAAAGCATTGATCTGGATTGCCATGGTTTCACAATAGGTTTTTTTCTCGTTTTTTTAAATTGGAAGTTTTCCTGGGGTTCACTGGAGAAATATTTATGAAATTGTGTACTAAAAACATAATCAAATCAGCTAGAAATGTAAAAGGATTTGCTTAATACAGTGCCTTCATCCCTTCAATCATTCAACATCTATCAAAAACCCCACCCTCCAAAGACGTATCTGCAAACCCAAAATCTGCAAACCCAAATGTGCTGTGACAGCTGGAAAGATGCTTAAAAAGTTTTATGTTAATTTGGGACAATGTTTTGTTTTTCAGATTGACATTTACAAAAAATCTAAATTGCAAAGTTCGGCATACACTCTTTTATTATTTTTATTCTAAAAGATTTTATATATAAATCTTTCTTTGAATGCTTATATTTAACATAATTAGCCTTACCCAAACAGCGGTTACTCTAAATATTGCAAATGGAAAAGACAGCAGCCCAAATGATGTACAGTACAAGAGAGGGCAGGTAAGGAACACTGCCTGCTATTCGAACTGTGGTAGCCATTTTGGATATTTAATCCCACCAAAGTTGTGGTCAGTAATACATAATAATAGTTTCACTTAAGATGCAGCTCGTCTAAAGAACAAGTATGAACAACAACTTGTTTTGTAATTTACAATTTTCTCATATATTTTGTCCAACCTTCTAAAATTGCTTCCCAGCTTGGCTCATTAATATATTAGCAGCATATAAGAAGCGGCTATCCTCTTACAAATCTTCAGGGTAACATGTTCTAGAAGACAGCTGCCTTGTTTGGCTCCAAAAATTTCAAACCTTGAATATTGTAAGGAAAACTGCAAAATGATTTCAACTCTGCACAAACCTACAGTTTCAACCAATATACACATCACTGGTTCTATTGCATCACTTCTTATTACCTATAATTTAGAATTTTCAAATACCAAAAGTCTCTGGGTATGTAGTTGACAAATGGCAGCGGACCCGCCACTGTCCACTTACGCAGATTAAAAAATGAAATCGATCTCTAAGTACCTCTTAGTATCACATAACGAGTGGGAGTTTCCTAAAGAAGGGAGTTTATTGAAGGGAGGGGGAATAAGACATTCTAGACTACAAAAGCAGCTGAAATGCCAGGCAAATAGAGCCCTGACTGAAGGCTGAAGAAGGGAGAGAGAAAGAGAGAGAGAGAGGGAGAAAGGAAGACATTAGCTCAGCTTTCATGCTTCAGTGACCAAAGTCTTTCCCTGACAAAAAAAACCAAGACAGTTATTTTATCCAGGTTTAAAAAAAAGTGATTCTAGCCTTGCTGTACCATTAGGTTTTCTCTATTAAAGTGTCGAAGGATGACCTAAGGATGAACAAAGTGATGGAAGATAGGTTAGATAAGAGTCACAAACCCCCTGGAAAAGCTGTACCGCTCATGAATACACAACAGGGTTCTGTCATGACATTTTCGCAAGTGATAGTGTAGGCCGGACACATAAGGAGGGACAGACAGACAGTGAAAGATGAGGACAGCAAAAACCTAAAACACATCTGCAGAGAAATACATCTGAGAGGGAAAGGAAAAAAAAATCAATGATAGCTCAATGGCAGCTCAACGGACAAAATAAAGGTTAAAACAAGACATGAGAGGGAAGCATGTAGGGGGTGAGAAGAAACCACACAGGATGTTTACATGATTCAACAGAGAGAACAAGATAGGAAACAAGAGAATCTGAGGAGCACGTCTTGCATTACAAAAGAGAAGAAAGAAGAGAAGGGTGAAAAATGAGGTTAAAAGGTTCAAGAGAGAACATTTTGAGGGAGAAAACTAATGTGACCTTGCCCCTGCAATGAAAGGCCAACGGACCCAATTAGACTGGAAAAGGAGAATAAAACAATGAGTTACTGATTTAAATGCTGGTATTAACTTACATAATAAATTACAGTCACAAATTACAGATGTACATACTTGATATGATTCATGATATGACAATTTATACTCCAGCTTTATTGAAGAGTCAGCAAGACCTGTTTTATATTCTTACTGGCAGCACGGGATGCTTGTGTGCTAATTTACCCTCCACACTTCTTAACTAGTTAATATACCATTATTCCTGTTGACCATAAAATCACAAAATCAGCACTAATCACCACAAATCACAACTCAAATCAGCACAGAAATACATATGCCTTGTAATCAACCATGGATAGTTACATTGATATTTTTTGTCTTTAGCAACTCCTGACTTATGGCTTTTCAGTCAACTGCCATAAGATTTGTGTCCAGACTTAAACAAGAATACAAATTACAGTGTAGAGGAATGAAAAATACATTAGAGTGGGGATAGGAAAGATGGAAAGTAGTTTTGTCAAAGCTGAACTGGACTGGACTGAATGACATGTCATTAGATAGAACTTGATGAGATGATAATTGGCCGGATACTGCCACTTTGTTATTTTATAAAACTGTTGCTCATGCTGAATGTACAGTATAAGCACTAGGATGAGACAGTGTGGCAGATTCCTATTGAAAGCTTTTACATTAAGAGCTGCAGATAGATGAAAGTTAACTGATATGTTTTTGCGACATCCTTGGCTTTACTGGGCTAATGGATTGATCAAAAGAACCATGTTTCACTATTTATCATGCACTCTCATAAATAAAGTCTCAAAAAAGTCAGTTTTACAGTGTTCAGTACACAGTAGTGTAAATGTAAAATATGTAGCCTAAGGGTGTTGAGAGAACAGAGAATGGTGGTTTAAAATAAAATAGTTTGATGCATCTAATAATTTATAATTTGGTTTGGTCTATGTCTTTTCTCTAACCGCAACCTGATCTCACAGAATTGCGTGAAATAACCACGAACTCTTAATGCATAATTCCGTGTTGGTATCACGTAATGA
>JAUMHR010000062.1:4433717-4457628 GCA_032361145.1 Enteromius fasciolatus | reverse complement strand
GCTTTGCTCTGCCATCGCAGCCACAAGAGTCTTAACTTTCGCTAACTTTCTCACTTTTCTACCCTGTCACCTTCCAGAAATAGTGGGATAGTGGAGTCATGCGTGGCAGCCACAAGAGCCTTCCCTGGCAGCGGTAGGATTCAACCCATGTGCCTGAAGGAGCCTTAGTCCACATCCTTAAAAAGTTATGCCACATTACCCTATGAGCGTGTGCCAGAACTTGCAGATGTTTTATAACTGCAACCAATCTGAACTTAGTTTTGAAGAATCAAAAAACAAAGGATTGACTAAAATCATCAGAAATACAACATTGCCCATGTAAAAACGATGAGGCATGATTGAGTCACCCTGCATTAGCAATGAGGCTATTGTTTTGGAAGAGGATGACACCTCGCCATACTTACATGTTTCTAACTAGTTGCATAACTTAGTCATGACAGGCCTCAGTGCATGGAGTGCCATGATGACGGCCATAAAAAAATTTTATGTTATAAATAGCTCCACTGTTATTTCTGTTCAATTTAATGTTGAACTTCTGAATTCTGAAAAGTATTAACTTGTTGACACCAAACATTTGAACAGTAATTTATTGAGCAAACTTGTTTGAATGACACAAAACATGATTGCCCTATTGTTATGTCATGTAATCCTGCTTCTGATTTCTAGTTTCAAAATGACAGTTGATTTAGAGGTTCCTGCATTTAGTAGTGCATAGGCCACAAACTAATTCAGGGTTAGTTCTCATATTTCACGTGCTAATATAACAAATGTGGTATTTACTAGTTGCCATGTCAACACTATAAAGAGAAAAAAAAAAGTAAAAATAAATCAAATAAAAAAACATCTTTTGAACATATCACTAAACATTTACTTTTTCATAGCAAAAGTTAATTTCTAGCTGAATTAAATTCGGTATTGAGTTATAAAAAATAAGACAAATCTACTATTACTTGAATCTCAAATCTGTTATCAGTTTAGATTTTAGATGCTGATTAACAAGCAAGAACACTAACCAGTTTTAAATTCCAGTTACATTTAAGGGGAACTTTATAACACTGAGTTAAGATATGCCCTGCTATTAATCAACTATGCTTTTCTATGACATTGGTGATGTAATCGTTTAACATTCAGAATTTATTTCAAGAAATATAAAGCATTTTGCTCATCTACGTGTTTTGTGCTCTGTGAGAGCTGTGTGTGGAGGGCTCTGTGTTTTTCTGATGCCCACATTGCTTTAAACTATGCACAAGCATGTGTTCATTGTCAATTTTCAAAATTATATTATTTTTAAATCTTGAAAGAAGAAGAAAAAAAAACTATATATAAGATATATATGTATAATTTTTAGATATTTTTTGACAACATATTTTAGTTTGTGTGTGTGTGTGTGTGTGTGTATTTGTATGTAAGTAAGCTGTCATATGATAATGTTAGAACATGTCCATCAGATGTTACAGTGTACCCCACCTTCCCAATGTGGATTTACACAAATGGAGTACGTCAAAAGTTTTAGGTTGTGCCCTGCTCTCTCTCTATATTTCATATTTTTACAAATTAACTTTATTTCATTCACAATAATTCTATTTGGACACCTTTACTGTCACTAAGTGGATTAAAAGTGCAGTACACTGACGTTGTATTTTCCTTGAATCACTTAACTGCAATCTTATATTTTATCAAATATTTTTATTATATTTGCCATTTGAATAACCATGAAACAAAATAATTGAACTGCACTGAGATGAGTTTTAAAGTTTTAATTTTTTTAAAGAGCACTTTATTAAAAATACTGTCTTTTTAATTTTTTTTCTCTTACTGTTATGAGATTTACATGTTTTTTATTATCATTATTAGTTATAGTGGTATGTACATAATTGCATATTTAAAAAAAGAAGAAAAACTTTGAGTGCACACGAACTGTCGCGGAAGGAAAACAAGGTTAAGGATTGCGTCACACACAGACGCAGGCGTATTACAACTTCCTGTTTCGGGAAGCGCTGAGTTAGGCTCTGCTTTGCTAGCCAGCTAGTAAGCCTGAATGTCCAAAAGGATTGTGTATTACCTTAGTGTCCGAATGTTTGTACAGTGTTAACAAGCGAAAAGTGCGACTTGGTGAAATAATGTCTGACAGTCCGGGTGGGTATTGTTGTAACGTTATACTAAAGCGAAGTAATTATTAGCCAACTATTTACAGACCTACCATGCTAGCTCCAGGTTGCTCGAATCGACATACCCTCATCAAATGTATCTCTCTTTTTGGTTTGTCTGAACGGTTTTAAATGTATTTTTCGAATTATGAATGCTTTTCTTGAATTTTTGTCATTATTAAACTGCTGTTTTTAGATTTAAAACAAGGTTACCAGAATGTGTCACGACAGTAAATTTACATGTTCTTACAGAATTTATGTAAAAATTTTGCCTGTAATACATTGTTATTCTTTCTTTGTCTTACTAAAGCTTGTCATCTTAATTTAGCTCTAACGGAGGTGTAGGTCTAACAAAATACACCATAACTTTGACAACTTGCCACCAAGTGATGACAGAATTTAGAGATACAAGGCTCTTACTAATCGTTCTTCAGGTGTGATTATGGAGGAACAGGAGGATAGCATGTTTAATGACCAACATTTCTGTAAGTGTTAAGTTATATTTCTATTTAATTTCCCTTTTCTCTTTATGTGTACATTTTACACTTTCTTTGTCTGCAATGCTCTTTCCTTGTCTTACAATTAGCTTTTTTTTGGCAGATTGTGAAATGTGTCACCAACACTACATTGACCAGTGTGAGGTTCATGGTCCACCATTATTCACATGTGACTCTCCAGTAGCTATGGGCATTTCTCAGAGAGCCCTGCTGACACTGCCACAAGGCTTGGTTATAGGTCGATCAAGCATCTCTCATGCAGGTCTTGGGGTTTTCAACCAAGGTCAGACTGTGCCAATGGGGATGCATTTCGGTCCTTTTGATGGAGAAGTGACCTCAGAAGAAAATGCATTGGCTAGTGTCTTCTCTTGGGTAGTGAGTATCTACCTTACTGTTTTATTATTTGTTAGAGTTATAATTATCATTTACATGTAAGCATTTGGCTAGACAAATATTAATGTTATTTTCTCTGTAGATTTACAGAGGCAATAATCAGTATACTTACATAGATGCAGAAAGAGACACACAATCTAACTGGATGAAGTAAGTCCTTCTATTCACTTTTGTTGTGCGTTTGTAATTTAGCCATTTATTTGATAGTTTTCTCAATGTTGTGTTTTGCTTTAGATTTGTGGTGTGCTCAAGGAGTGAGACAGAGCAGAATCTTGTTGCTTTCCAGCAAAATGGACGTATTCTGTTCCGTTGTTGTCGTCCTATTAACCCAGGGCAGGAATTTAGAGTTTGGTATGCTGAAGAATACGCTCAAGGACTTGGCATCATCTGGGATAAGATCTGGGATAAGAAAAACAATTCACAAGGTAAATCGCTTTACCAATTCGATTTTCTTTTATTTACAGACACCAATGTTTTTCAAAATTTTGTTCTGCAGAAGTAGGAAACACATACAGTTTTGGAGTGACATAAGGGTGAATACCATTACTTGCCACAATTATTCTTGCACTGCTGTTTAGCAGCAGTTTTGCATCTTTCATGGCATGTCCATGATTAACTTTGATAAAAGTAAACACTAAATATGAAAAGTTATAAGGACTTGAGTATTACTTTGTAGGGATTGCTAAATGCACAAAATGCTATGCAATTGCTGTTGACACATGTCATGGCCTAACGATTTTCCAGTAATTTGATATATGTATATGTTTTTTGTTTTTTTTCCCCAGGTCCAACTGAAGAACTGGCAACTCAGGACTATCTGTGTCCTTACTGCCATTACTCCTTTCCAAGTTTTTTTTATCTGCGTGTTCATGTGAAGCGCTCACACACCAATGAGTATGCAGACTTTATGCAGATACAGCCGCTTGAGTCTGTAAACATAGACCACTGCCTTCTGGCCTCTGATGCTCCTCCAACCCATACACAGCCAATGGTAGAAAGCTGTCAGGGTCAAATTTCAAGCCCAAATGGACAATCCATCTATCAGTCAGAAAAGTCAGACTGCACTGATTTGTCTGATACATGTAGTAATGGTTTGAGTGACCAGGCAAACTGTGTTGCTGAGGTTTCAGGTGAAATTAATAAATGTGATGAGTGTGGCCGTAACTTTCTGAGATCTTGTCATCTGAAGAGACATCAGCGCACTATTCACTCCAAAGAAAAACCTTATTGCTGCAGCCGTTGTAGGAAGTGCTTTAGTCAAGCAACAGGGCTGAAAAGACACCAACAAACCCACCTGGGGGAGGAAAAAAGAGAGAAAGTTGCTGACAGACCTTCTGATGTATACCCCTGCACAAAGTGCTCCTTCTCTTTTGTGGCCAAATCTAATTTGCATCAACATCTGAAACGCCATCACCATGGAGAGTACCTCAAGTTAGTTGAGAGCGGCTCGCTCACAGCGGGGACTGAGGGTGAAACAGAAACAAATTCCGACAAGCGTGACCCAAACTATGAACCTCCTAGAGCGAAGAGGCATGTTAAGATCTCTTTGAGAGGCAGGAGTAACCCTAAAAAAGTACCTGTTGGCCGACCAAGGGGACGACCGCCTAAAAACAAGCGTGTTGCTCAGGTTGAAGTGCTTATGTGCACAGAGTGTGAACAAAGGTTCTCCGATCTGGAGACACTAAAAGCTCATCAATGTGCAGGACGGGATACTAATCAGACAGAGGAACCACAGGAAGCTGCAGATTCTCAACATATCTGCGGTGAATGCCTGAGAAGTTTTAGTAATTTTGATCTTCTCAAAGCCCATGAGTGCATTGAGCAGGGAGACGGATCTTACTGTTGCTCTCACTGCAACCTTTACTTCAATCGTTTGTGTAACCTTCGTCGCCATGAGCGCACCATCCATTCCAAGGAAAAGCCCTACTGCTGCACCCTGTGCCTCAAGTCTTTCACCCAGTCTTCAGGCTTGAAGCGCCACCAGCAAAGCCACTCACGACGCAAAGGCCACCGCCAGAGCTCAGCCCTTGTTGATGCTAGCATCTTTCCCTGCACATACTGCCCCTTCTCCTTCACCGATGAGCGATATCTTTACAAACACATCCGCCGTCACCATCCAGAGATGAGCGTTAAATATCTGAGTTTCCAAGAAGGGGGTGTTTTGTCTGTTGAAAAGCCTCACAGCTGCAGCCAGTGTTGCAAGAGCTTTAGCACAATCAAGGGCTTCAAGAACCACAACTGTTTCAAGCAGGGAGAGAAGGTGTATCTGTGCACAGATTGCGGAAAGGCATTTAGTTGGTTTAATAGCCTCAAGCAACATCAGCGCATACACACAGGAGAAAAGCCTTACACATGTCAGCAGTGCGGAAAGAGTTTTGTCCACTCTGGACAACTGAATGTGCACCTCCGCACACACACGGGTGAAAAACCTTTCCTGTGTTCACAGTGTGGCGAAAGCTTCAGGCAGTCGGGAGATTTGAGGAGACATGAGCAGAAGCATTCAGGCGTGCGCCCATGCCAGTGCCCCGATTGTGGAAAAAGTTTTAGTCGGCCACAAAGTCTCAAAGCTCACCAACAGCTTCATAATGGCACCAAACTTTTCCCCTGCACTCAGTGTGGAAAAAGCTTTACTCGTAGATACCATCTCACCCGTCATCACCAGAAAATGCACTCCTGACTAAAGAAGTAAAGACAAATTTAGAGATGTCTTTCTGAAAAGCTTGTTGTTCTTGTTTTAAAATCTACTTTAGTTAATTTAAGTTCCTTTGTGGCAAAATTATCTAGCTATTTGCTGAGACTGGTAGACAGGTCTGAACTAACCATTTTGGAATATACATTAATGGGGCACTTAATTAGGCTGTTGGATTGTAAGAAATTTGTTGGGGAAAAAAAAGTTTGCAAAAGTCAAAACTATATTTTATTAACAAGTATGTAATTGTTCAACCGTTTGTTTCTTTGATCATAGTAAAAATTATTTTGTAAATGTATTTGTTGCAAGATATTTTCTTTTAGTCAAGAGACCTCTAAAGTGGGAAAATTAGGGTTTTGAGAACGAGAACTTTTGGTTTTGCATAGATGCATACATTTTCAGTTATTTTTTAAAGGCATAATGTCCCTCTTTGCAACAGAAAATGCTTACAATCATCTGTTGATGTGCTTCTGTTAATCTTTTTAGTTTGCATACACCTGATCTTAGTTGAATACTAACTACTTTTAACCATAATTTACAGTGATTGTGATGTTGCAAAACTTGCAGCCTGAAACCTTTCATCAGTTTGGTTTTGCCGCTAATATTCTTTTCATTTTGCTTTTGTTACAAATGGGCCTCCTCAAAGACAAATATTTTGATGCTCATTTGTACGCTGTGACCGTGGTTGCCGTCATGTGTCTTTGCCATACTTGTATGTAAAATGTATAAAATGCTACGTGTTTATTGCCTTTTTTGTATTCATCTGTCACAATGTGCACAAACCAGGTAGAAAAAAACCCTCTTCATCACTGACCTTGATCACACTAAAGAGCTGGTTGATTATAATAAAACATGTCTATGTGATGTTTACAAGTAGAGATCCCTCTATAGATATTTGAATTATAAATGATATGTAATATAATATTTATATTATACCAATTTTAAATATAGAAATTTTAATTAGTATCATTTAGTATTGCAAGGGCCACGCTCAGTACATTTGGTAATTCTACCGTTCAGTTGCATTTTAACAATTTCCTTTTCATTCAACATTCCAAAATATGGGACTGCTGATTTATGTTTAAAGATAACATAAAGATCACATCAGTTATTTCTTGTAGGTCTTGTAAAGTCACATGATTGAGGTGTTTACTAACTCTGAAGGCTGAAGTGCTTTATGTACTGACTTGTGAGTGTTAAGATTTGTATGTCATTGCAACAAACTTTCTACAAAAAACCTTGGATGTTAAGACATTAGTGACCATTTCAGAGAGCTAGAAGATGCTCATGTGTTGCTGACATTGGTTGCACATTGGTCCTATGCAAATTTCCCATCTTCATCAAAACAATATAACCTTCAAATACATTTATAAAATAAAATAATGTCTTGAAAACTTCTTTTTTTTTTTCCCTTTTGCCCATTGACATAATGCTTCATTACTTAATACATTGACATAAGAGTTCTATGATGCTTAGTATGTATTACAAATATGAATTTAATCTGTATGTTTTTCAAGTTTTACCACAATGGGTTGGATTTTGCACCATTTAATGTTTCCCAAAATGTTAACTGTAAAACTGAATAAAGAACATAAGATGCTAGGTTTAAAAAAGAAGAAAGGTTCTGGTATCAGATCTTTAAATCTACTGTTAAATTTACTGTTTTTTTAGATATTGCATTGACTTTTAATAAATTAATGATATTCTTTATAATGTTAGGAAGTTCAGCAGAAAGAATCCTTTATATTAGTAACTTCAGAGTTTGAAGCTGTTCTTTTTGTAGTTGGTTGTAATCTGTGTATGTATCAGTTAACTCCCTCTAGTGTTAGGTAATATGAATATCCCCAGTATTGATCATATTTGAACTGCAAACAAGCCTTCAGTACATCTCCGAGTTTATATAGCTCTCTTGACAGATTTAGTTTGAATAAATAAAAAGTTTAGAACTATACCATTACATGTCCATATAAGTTATATTAAGCATATCAAAAAGCATGTTGTGCCACTTGACGAAAACAAAGCAATCTTAGTTACAAATCCACCGTTGACTGTTTATTTCATAAAAGCACATCAACAAACCACATGAGTGTGTTTTCCATACAAGTCTTGCACTGAAAAAAAAGTTGTTTACATGCCTCATCAATTTAATTTAGTCTTGTGTAAAGACATAATGACATACTAAATACTACAATCACAGTCATTTATATTTCTTTGTTCCTTCATACATTTCACATGATTATGTTAATAATCTTCCTATAAGATGTGAAAGTCACTGCCATTGTATCTAGGACATAAAAGTGTGCTGTATTAGGATTAATTATATTGAACAATTCGTGAGGCATATTCATTTCAGGCAGTAGAATCATAATTTTGTCCTCTTGTCTCTTTGTTAAACTATTGTGGCCCATACAGGTCAATCTCTTAACTGCATCTAAATGTAAACCACACTCATAAAAAAAAAAAAAAAAAAAAAAAGGAAACTATACACATGTGGAGTCCAGTCCCATCATAATCATACATTATTATTATTATTACCAATGTCTGGTATAGCTGAACAAAAGAACAATTCTACTGAAAGAAGTAGCAAACACATTTTTTTGCCGCCTCTGTAAAAGAAGGTTTAAGGGAAGGTCAAAATGAACACTTGAGAGTGACTATGAACAGGAGTAATACTGAGAAAAAGGCAGCAGTTGGTTTTTAAGGTTTAAGTCACCAAAACCTTGCACAAGAGGTAAAGTGTGGACTGCTATAGGTTTAATAGAGGCATCTGGAGAGAGGTGTTTATGTAAACACCTTAAAAATCTGGCTATATAGTAAGGCTAAGCTAAGAATGTGTGTTGTTTTTAATGACCACAGAATTTGAGCTGAAATACTTCATCCTTCACTGCTTCTTTTCCACAAGTTCCCTTCATTCCACCATGAATGATGTGCTTCCCAATTTAAATGAATATATACTTTTAAACAATCATATTTACTGTTTTATCACATATACAACAGGTCTTCCTAAGGGACGCCCCAGGAAAGACATCAGGATGAAAATGAAATAAAACAGTAACAAGACTTTTAAGGTACAGCAGCAAGGTCGTTTCTGAAACGGATGCCTTCAAACACAAGATGTTGTTTTTACCACTTCTGGTAGAATTCAGGACTAAGGCCCGGAGAATTTTTCACTGTAGTATTTTGTTAATGAAAGATCAGTTTTCTGTTCTGCCAAATGTATGTTAGAGTAACTTAGAAAAGATTTTGTTGTGTACATTAGAATATTACAGGAACAACTTTGGCAAAACTACCAATGACAGTCGAATAATTATCTAGAGTTAAATATAAGGAAAATACAAAGGGGTTTAAAGAGCAAACACTGCAGGGTAAAACAATTATCCACAATACTAAGAACAAATATAAGAAAAATGAGAAAAATCTCTAAAAGCATAAAAAGCCTGAAATCAAGGTATGGAGGAATGAAAATCTTGGGCTTACTGACAATAACAAAATGGACAAAAGTACAGATTCTCTGTTTCCCCAGTTCCAAAACATTTACACTGAAGTAGGTATAATTTCACCAATTGTTTACTTTTACGACGGGTCAAGTGACTTCAACTCCTCCACCTGTGACTCAAGTTCTATTTCCTGTAAAAAAAGATTTTTTTTTAAATTAATTTTATATGACTGCTGGAATGTAATGGTCTAAACTGTACATTACTTTTTGTTAGTATTAGTAGTAAGCAAAAGGATTTGATCATTACTAAATATTACAAGAATCATCACTTTTTACCTTGTCTTGGAGTTGTTCTGTTTCCTCCTCGTGTGAAGCTTCAGTCTCATCTAGAGTTTTCTGCTGATCTGTTTTCTTCTTCAGTAACTCAATCTCCCTGTATTAAAAGCACAAGTCAAAAAACATTAATAGATTTCTGAAATTATATTGAGTACCTTATAAAATGTTAATTAATCACTTGGGTGTATCTAATAATTTTGGCCCTATGACTAAAAGAAAAACATCTTTGAAAAAAAAAGCTGTAAATAAATGATCATTTGACTTGATTAAATTGTGAGGTGGTGTTAAAAGTAAAAAAAATGTTGCGCTCAAGATACACATGTGTACATATTTTAATCGTAATTATTAAAAAATAGTTTTGTTTTGTTTTTGCTTTCAAAAATGCGCTTCCTTATATTATCATTGTCATCTCAGAAGAATTTTATCAGATAACTCTATCTGCATAAATTGCTTTTTTCATTTTTATTTTGAATAAATTAACTAAAATATATGTGTTTGTGTATAGTATTAGTATTTATGTCTTTCAGAATCTTGTTATGTAATACTAATTGTATTTATTGTCATATTAAGTGTATTTATTAGCCTTGGACTTTAAATTAACACAAAATTACAATTAACAAATAACAAAGGTGAATATATGGATGTACATTCATCTTTGCAGTCAAGCTTCAGGACCTTTAGTATGTGGATCAGTATCTGTGTGTTTTCTCTTACTTTTGCTGATACTCTTTTATAAGGCGTTTGGCCTTGCTGTATTTGCGTTCTAGAGCCTGGTACTGAGCCTGAGTTTCTTTCAGGTGCTCATCAACAGCCTGGCAAAGACTCTGCGCCTCCATCCAATATCCCTCCAGCTTTTCCATGCGTTCCCGGTTCTCCTGCATGTTATGCTCCATCTGGGCCTTTTCAGAACGCCAGCGTTGCTTCTCCTGCTCTGCATGATTTAGCTTCACACATGAATGCAAACAGGTGATTACATTTTTGGACTTGTCGTGCAAATAGCAACATAGATCTAAACTTTACAACTGTGGAAACCCTGAACTCTTCTTCAGGGGAAAAACTTCCATATGTGTTCCTTTGAAAAATTGAAAGGCCTATAAATGGAAAGTCTGCCATCATTTACTCACACTAATGGTGGTAATAATTGTGAATCTTTATGACTTTTACCAAAATGAAGAATGTAAGCTGTAATGCAATGATAATCGTCTCTTTCACCAAGCTATAAAATCTCATTAAAACGTTACCAACTTGGTGCCTCAAGGTGTTGTATCAGATTTGATGTCAGAACATGCCACAAATTATTGACTTCTGTATGCAGTCAAACTTGGTGCCTATGAATTTGTAAAAACAGTAACCTGATTTGAGAGCTATGGCATGGAGAAGATGTTAAAGGAATAGTTCACCAAAAAATAATACAATTGCTGAAAATGCATTACATCAGTTGCTCACCAATAGATCCTGTGCAATAAACCCACAAGTAACCAACAAAACTCCAGTCCATCAACTGAAATGTAAAGCTGTGTGCTGCATTTATCCTTAAACCACTGCTTTTGGCAAAATATTCTTTAATCAATAATCATTATTAGTAAAAAGTGAATCTCCTGTTGTCTTCTGATATCAAAATAACTGTTTTTGTCACTGGAGAAAGCAATATTTTGGGCAGAGGACTCTTAGCTCTTATTTTAGCTGGAAGTATCAGTTAAAATCTTAATGATGGATTTGTGTATTAAAAAGACAGGCAACATCTTTCAATTTCTGTGGATTTTAGGATGGTTTTTATCAGCTGTTTGGTGAGCAAGCTTTGTAATGCCACATTTTTCTAAATCCCCTCAGATGAAGAAACAAATTAGTTTACATCTTGAATACCCTGAACCTAAGAAAAAGTGTTTCACGAGTTCACGCTTCCTCATTAACGTAAAATAGCGAATTTGGCGTGCTGTCCGGGGAGTCTCCAGTCTAGTGGTAAGGGCAAGGGCAAGAGTTCGGCATCTGCGTGGTGCATGATAATGGGTGGAGAAGGGGTGGAGGAGGGATGCACAAAAAGCGAGATGCAGAAGGAAGGAAAACGGGGATATTTATAGTAGGTAGGAAGGATTTGATTGGGTAAGTGTAACGAGGGGATTTGATTAGATGATGTGATGCCAGCCGTGATTAATTCATCCACCGCTACTCCCGAAATTATGTTATTTGCAAAACATTGCACTTTGTGAAACCTGACAGTTTGAATCACTGTCCTGCTTTTGTTTTATGTAAACAAGTAGCATGAAGAATTTAAAAACATCTAATTTTGTGTTTTAAATAAAGTTTGGAAAGTAAATCAGTAAATGATGGCAATTTTCATTTTTATTCTAAGAAATACAGAGATGTGATGACCAGTTAGCATGAAGAGAGTGATCGTACCTTTCTCTTGAGCTGTTGGATTTCAGCCTGAGTCACAGCATGTTTGATCTGCAACTGTGCCAAAGTAGTACATGGGTTAAAGAATGTAATCTGCTCTTTCACAATGATGAAACTTGCATTATATAAAAAGTATATGAATTAATGTTTTAGTTTGTTATTGTAGTAAACTGGCTTTTTGAGGTGGGACTACCATTTTTTAGGTGAATGTATTCTTATATAAAGTATGTTGTGGAATTTATTCAATGTAAACAGTGCTTAATGAACCCTATGCTGATCTGTCACTTCCTTGCATCTTTGCTAAGAGGTAAAGCAACAGTAAGTAGAGTGTGTATTTAAAAGATTGGATATTCCCTAATTTGTGTTTTAAAAAGAGGCTGTAATATCAAGAGACCTCAACAATTTGCTGAAGTCTGTGAAATTTGTTCTGTTCAAATTGTTTATCTATATACTGTACAAAAATGTATGTAGTTTTCAATCAAAGATAGTATAATAGTTTAACCTTTTTATGACATTTTTGTCTTACTTCTTTATATTTGTGGGCAAGCTTCTCGGGGTCCGCTTCTACTGGTGACAGCATATCTTCATTCTCGGCTAAGTCAAACACCTCTATGGCACTAGGGTAGGTAGGGCTCATCTCATCTTCATCTTCGTCAGTGCCATAATCACCCGGCTAAAAGGGAAGAATAAAAGAACTGGCTTTCTTAACAAGTTTTAAACAAATTATTAAAAATGTCCTAATAAACTAGAAAAAAATACAGACTTTGATATCTTTTAACTTGATATAACACTTTTCCATTAAAAAATCAAGGTACAGATATGGTCTTGTGGCAAGGGTTATGCTGAAGTTTTATACTTAATGTTGGTGGTCATTTACACATAAGATGTTTTTATGCTACAGGGTGCAGTGCTACAGAAAAAGAACACAGGGTGTCATGATGCATTTTAGTTTATATCCAATGTTTAACTCTCAGGTGATGTGACCCTCTAACAACGTATGTACTGAATGTATAAAGCAAGTTCATGTTCATATAATAAATTCTAAATAGAATACTAATTTGATGTTTACAAAAATATGATAAAGTATGATAAGAAAAGTTTTTGGCACAATACTAATTTGCTATATTAGGAAAGAATAATAATACTTTGGATGCAAGCAGCAGAAGACACGACAAAAAACAGCAGAACCCAATAATCAGTTATGTCTCATTTAGCAGATGCTTATTTCATCCAAAGTGACAAGCGAATTAACCTACACTGGATCCGTCAAAACGGTTTTATTGTCTTTTGGTCGGGTCTCATGATCTCATCGCTCGCATCCAGTGTAGACATGGCTAAAAGTAGGTATATATATATATATATAGTCCTATCAGGTGCTCACTTCTAAGTACAAATATGTACACCAAATATGGTTAAAGTAGGTAAACACATACAAATACAAGATTGCAGACTGTTAACTAAAAATAAGAAAAATAAGAAACTAAAAATAAGAAAAAAACAACTATTCTAGGAAAGTACTACAAACCTCTTCCTCGTCCCCCATGTAGTTGCCATATCGTTGTTCCATCATCTCCCGCTGCCAGCGCTCCTGTTCAAGGGTCTGCTGGATGAGCTGGGCCACTTCACTTTGCTCTCCTGGCTTCTCTCGGCCAATAATAAACCTGGAAACAGATGAGTTTATCACATACCACATATTTTTATCACAAAGTCTTTTTCTTTACCTGTTAGCGCTTCAATTTATGAAAGACTAGAGGAAATAGTTCTATTTTTTTTTTTTACTCTATTTCCATAAATTTCTCCTGAAGTTCACTTATAATGACCATTATATTTAGAATTAAAAGGGCGGCTTTTTTGCTGTCTGAGTTCAGTGTAAATTCACTGAAAAGTTTTGAGTTCTTAAGAATCAGTAATGGTCTATATTTCAACAGTTAGTACATTACAATAAGACAATCTGCACTGAAATGTGTCTCTCAGCTGGTTAATATCAGACCAAAATGAGTTTCCATATGCAAAAATGACTTGAAGACTTGACTTAATAAATAATTATATATAAATGCTCTTTTTGTGCCTTTTAAAAGAAATTTTACAAAAATCTTCTTGTAAGGCCAGTCAAAAAATATGAGAAGAAAATATTTATAACTATGAACAATGGCATCAAGATTTATACTGTTGTTTACTTCTGATAAAGCTCTTACAGATCTATCTTGGCGGGTCTGTCTCCCATGCTTTATTTTTATCCATCCTCAGTTTCCTCCCTTTTCTTTGTTTCTATGTTGTGCATGTCTCCTCCACCCAGTGTCTGGTTTTATATAATCCTCTCCTTGTTCTTGCCCTGTTAACGCTGATCTATCATAATGAAATATTCTTCTCTTCGTGTAACGCATTATAATTGCAACTGTCACAATGACCCCCACTGGCTGAATACTGAATAAACTTGGAAAATAAGTAGATAATGAAAGATAAAGTTAGTGAACTCAAATCATTCTTAAAATGCTTAAAGACCGTATTTTGAGTAAGTTTTATATTAGGGAAAATGTTGTATCAAAAAGTTAATTTCACAATATTTTTGAGGTAGAACTGGTTATAGTGCTCCTCTCTTTCGGTTGTCCATCGAATCCGATGCTGACGTCCACACTTTTTAACGGTGAGACCTTTGATGACTGAACAATCCTATCCTAGAGCCGCACACTCTATTACAGGTGGGGCATGTGTATGTGTAATGTCTGTTTGTATCCTGTCATGAATTCATACAAAACGTATATATAAAGTAAGAGAGTTGGAAAAAAAAGCTGTCATTGAGCAAAAAGTACAGTCTCTAATTACTTTGCATTTATTGATGCCTTCAGTTCCTTCTGGGAACTTCCTACTTATGATTTCGGAAGTTGTAATTATGATGTAATATGTGATTTTAGTAATGGAACAAAGTATAAATGGAGCAAAGTCATAAAAAGGAAGCTGCTTTAGAGCTAATGCGACAAAATGAAAAGCAAAGTATACAAATGAGGCAAGTTAGTGATGCTCTATCTATGTATTTAATAATTCTTGAACTGTTATGTTAATCAAGGGAAATGCAGACACAAATTGGTTGTTTGATAGAAAAACTGTACTGCTATTCTAAATACATGCAAATTATAGAGTAAACATTTATAATTAAAACCTAATTGTGACACATACCCAAATAGTTTCCGTATTTAATTTACACTCTCAATTTCTAGCTATTTTATATTGACATTTATTTAAACGTTGTAGTGGTGCTCATGTGTGCTTTAATCAGAAATGCGATCATTTCAGACAGTGCGGGCAGCATATGACTAGTTCATCATTATTTATGCCTAGAGCAAAAAGTGAACTTCAGTTTTACTTATCTGTAGATAAATATAAAAGAAAAAGGGGAAATTGTATATCAGCAAAGTGATGACCTATGTACCACACTGGTTTAAATCCATGTTGTCTTACCGAACTGTGCCAGATGTGTTTCTCAGGACAGAGGCAGCAAAACTTTGAGTTACACCAACCAGGCTTGTTCCATCCACTTCCACTATCAAATCATTCACTTGAATCCTAAAAAGTGAAAAAAGTGAGCAGCGTGACCAGTTATTAAAAAATAACTATAACTATGATGCTGTGAATTATGCGTAACATCTACCTGCCATCCCGATGGGCCGCCCCTCCCTCTGTGACGGTCTTGACAAAAATGCCAAGCTTCTCCAGACCCATGTCAGCTCCAGCACCCATCCCAATAATACTGATACCCAAACCCTCATTGTCTGTTGATGGACAACAAAAATAGAGAACTCAATTTAGAGAATTTAGTGTGTGCAGTTCTGTTCATCACATTATAAACATGCTCCACTCACCTTTTAGACTGTACATAACACTGGGATTTTGTTGATCTAGAGCATATTTTTAACCTTCAATTTAACAGTTTAAAAAACAAACAGCCTACCATCCAAGTGAATACGTCCATCTAGTGTTCTGTGGCTCAGAGCTGCACTATGCTCTGCTCACTCCAAGGGGCAAAGGACTTGAAATAAGTAGCTACACTGGTGCAGGGTATTACTGTATTTAAACACCCTACATAAATCTATACACTACTACTTGTTACATACGCTTTAAATAATTATTTTATGTCTTGTGTTTATTATTGCCACAGTTACTTTCTAAACATTACCACTGTATTTACACTTCGCTAGCATTCTTGTGTATGTTTGTGAATAGATTTAGTAGCTTTATTTCCATTTAAATGATCCTAATTAAGTGTGTGAATTTTGACTTTTGTAAATGAGAAAAAAAATGATGAAATGCTAGTTTGAGGTTGGCTGTTCTTTCAACCATTAATTGATCCATCCATCCATGCTGGCAAACTCTAATCTTTTCATCTATCATCCATCAGTACACCCCACCATTTATTGACTCTTGAGTGCATCAATCATTTCAACCCCCTCTCTGCAAATACCTTTCTCCAGTTCAACGGGGAACAGGTCCAGCCTTTCCACACGTTTCTCCAGCTCATATTCAGCAGAGGCAGCCATGGGGTCCACGTCATCATTCCTTCTGTCATAGTCCTCATTAGAATAGGTTGTGAACACCTGAAAATCATGATGTTTGCTTCAGAAACAAGTTTTTTATTCATGTAATAAAGTAGACATTTTTAAATTCCCTTTTCAGAACATGTAAACACTCCACTGATTATTGATTCACTTTGAACATTTCAATAATAGATTCAATGGGAGAATATATTACACAACAGCCAGATGCACTTTCCAGATTACAAAGTCAGCTCTCAACAAGTATCCGCCTTTGATTCAGAAGCAGACCCAAAATAAGGACTGCAGTGCATGTGATTATACTCAGACTGTTCTGAAAAGTATTAAGAAATAAATCATTTAATGACATTGACTGATGCTGCTCTCCTGAATAAGCTCATTAGTTTTAAAGAACTAATTTTCTACATTTTCTGAATAAGAGCTTATATTTACATCAATGTTCCATCAGTTCTCATGATGATTTGGCCTGCTAATTTTTCCAATCACTTCGCACACTTATACTCAACATTTGAGACTCAAGAATTTGAGATATTATTTATATCTGTACCACAAATGGTACATGCAGACAATTACACATGTAACACAATTAAATCCTTACTGATATTAGTTTCAAATCAGAGAAGCCTTCTTTGGGCTAATAATTATTATGTCTGTGGCCATGTAAAGAACACTGTCTATAATGTCTATATGACATTGCTGAGGTAACACCTGGCACCTTTTTTACATGTTTACTGATATTTTAAGTGTTGCATGCTGTTTGATTGCAAACATAACTTTATCTACAGACTGATATACTGACTATGGAACTGAAGTGGCTCCCTATTGAAAGCAAAGCTGTGTGGGCAGAGCAGGTGTGACCACTTCACAGCAGCTCTTGAGGCTTTACTGCTAGCTTTATATAATCTTTTTAATGTGGGTGCAGGCGCCAACTTAACCTGGCCTGAACACACATGCGTGTTTTAAATTTATACTGTTAATGTGAAATGCTCTAGGTGAACATGTTTTGTACACAACATGTAAATCCTGGGTATCTTCTTTTGGCCAGACCTTACAATTGTGCTTTGCAGAGAAGGTAACACCAGAATGCATTTGTAGTACCATATTTTTATCTGCTATGTATTTTTATGAAAATAATTTCCTTTTTGGTTGACATCACCAAGCCCTTTTTTAGCCACCTGTCATTTAGAGACTACTTTAAAGAATTCAATCAATTCCCAATGGATAAAATCAAGCCCTGCCCTACTTTTTTCCCTTTGAATATCCTGCTTCACTCAGAAATAAGTCACAATACAGAAGTAAAATGTACTGTGAATGCCGTTTCCTCTTATGTAAAGAAATAAAAATAACACCAGACCGTCTTTATTCCCCAATGCCAGACAACCACCAGCATCCTAAATCCTCATCCCTCAATTCCACCCACTCATGTCCTGCCACAGGCATCCCACTGTTAGCAGCACATCCCACATTAAACACAACCCCTGAGAGAAAAATTGTGCTTTACTCCCATCTGTGCTTTAAGTCCACCTGCACCTATTCCCCAACAGCAAAATGAAGCATCACATACACCAGCTGAGACCAGCTACCATGACCACATAATTCAGTGAGACTGTGTGTCTGGGATTTTTGGTGGTGACTGGTGCACACAAACATGGGATTAAGGAGGGGGAGGATAGAATGAGAGAGAGGCAGACAGCGGTGCTCCAGTTGTGTGAGAGTGCCAGTAGGTCACATCTCTTAACAGATGGTGAGGAATACCCCTCCTCCGCTCAAACACTGCTCACCCGTCCTGGATCTGCTGCTCTATTAAGGGTATGAATGACAAAAAAAAATTTTTAGTAACTATAATTTAGCCTATAATAGACTATAGGAATTGCACTTTTCTTGCTCAAGTGTTAGAAGAACCTCATGAAACCTGGCAAAATGTCTTTTAGGACTATTACGTTTATTTTCTGCGGTAAGACTGTACGTTTCAATCTCATTATGGTTTAAATGATAACGATAAAGGCACAGAGAAACAATAACGTTGGAAAAGATCTTTTCCAGACGATGAATTATACAAATATCGACAGCCAATTAGAATCTGTCCTCCTACCATGAACTGGAGAATTTAAAGCAGAAAATGTGAGTGTGCACAGACGATATCGTATGCTGGTGTGGAGGCTAATATCGTTATCATTATGGTTATCTTTATAGTTATCATTCTTAGTGTGAATGAGGTTTAACAGCGCATTTACGTGTCACGACTGATACCGAAGAGTGTATGTTATGTGTGTCCAGTGGATGCTCCCCAAAATGGCGCTATGGCGAAGTTACCGTGCCAAATTGTTTTAAAGTACCAAAAGCTTTCTTGTGACTTCATCAAATCACGGTTGAACCACAGATGGCAAATGTAGTATTCAGATGTTGTCTTTCATACTTTTCTGGACCTTGACAGTGTAATTTACTTGGCAGTCAATGGAATAGTCACAGGCCTCCTGGTTTTCATTCTAAATATCTGAAATTGTGTTCCCAGGATGAACAAATCTTTTACAGGTTTGGAACGACATGGGGGTGATTAATGACAAAATTTTCAATCTGGGGTGGAGTAACCCTTTAATATAGAAAGTTAAAGGGTTAGTTTACCCAAAAATTTTAATTCTGTCATTAATTAGTCACCCTCATGTTGTTCGAAACCTATAAAACCTCCGTTCATGTTCGGAACACAAATTAAGATATTTTTGATTATATCAGAAAGCCATCTGACCCTCCATAGACAGCAACAGAACTGAAATGATTCCATGTAACAAAAAGATTAGTAAAAGAGTCCATGTGACATCAGTGGATCAACTTCACTTTTACGATGCAAATAAAAAAAACTTTCGTCTTCCGCCATTTTAAAGAGTCCCTCAGTGCACCACAGACCCAAGCTTTAGCGTATTTGATGTAATCAGCTATGTTTACAACCAGGTGAAAGCAGGCGTGCCTTTTAGTTTTGTGTTTTAAGGTGGACAGTGCTTATGACAAGAACAATGCATAAAAAAGTCTGCTTATGCAACACAATAACAATGAACAAAATAACATATGAGGAGAAGTTCTCACAAGAAAACCCATGTAAGGAATACTGTTAAAAGTTTGTTGGAAAAGAATAAATCCAAATAACATGGTTGAAAAGTTGTTGCCCACAACCACTGACATTTTCTGCTCTGCTTGAGGTCGGGAACAAGGGAGAGTTATAGTAAGATTGGTTCTGTTCCCGGTGACAGGGATAGATTTGTGAACACCAGAAGGCACTCCATGTTTCCGCATACACATGAGGCAAAGGTTTTCCAGTGTTTTCCCCCATTCTCTTTCAAATACTATACTATACTTACTATACTTCATACTCTCTTAGTTACTATTAAATAAATGTGTTCAGATGCAAAAGCTTTAAAGTTACATCTGAAATTTTCTTCCAAAATTAGATTCTTTTTCTCAGCCCCCTATGTTTAGAAGAACCTAATCATTGATATTAAACTTAAATTACTGAACCTACACATAGAAGCCCAATAAAGATGCTCATTTTATAAGATCATTTACTAAAAAACACTATGTTTCTAGAGTATGCTAAAATGAAAAAATATGGAACCAAAATATTTGGGTTTATGGATTTCATTTAATGTACAATTAAAATGTGACCCCGAACCACAAAACCAGTCTTACGTCATGGGGTATATTTATAGCAATAGTCAAAAATGCATGGGTCAAAACTCAAATTTATTCATTTTTTTCCTTTTATGCCAAAACTCAATAGGGCATTAAAGTTCATGTTCCATTAAGATAGTTTGTACATTTCCTATTGTAAATATATCAAAATTTAATTCTTGATTAGTAATATGCTAAAAACTTAATTTGGACAACTTTAAAGGCATTGTTCTCAGTATTTTGATTATTTTGCACCCTCAGATTCCAGATTTTCAAATAATTGTAGCTTGGCCAGATATTGTCCTATCCTAACCCTTATTTATTCAGCTTTCAGAAGATGCCAGTAAAATCAGCCTTTATAACTGGTTTTGTGGTCCAGGGTCACATATTCATTAACTGATATAATGTTCATATTTCAATCTATTTTAAAAAACTAAGAAGAAACATCTAATTTGAAATGTAACGCAGTTAATTCTTGCGGTGTCAATTTATGGTTTTCACTATAAATTTTACATTGTATTTCCCTTTCCTTCTTTTACTGTAAAATTACATGAAATATGCATTGCAAATTTTTAGAATATATAGTAAGGTAACATACTGTTAACCATTTATAAGTATTTACTGTAACATTTTCACAGTTTACTGTTAAAATTACAATACTTTTTCACAGTAAAGGTCTTGTGTTTGATTACTAGGGAATGCAAAACAAATTTAAACAAAGTGGAAAAAATGGATAAAGATTGTGTTCCAAATGCATAAAAGTATATAAATCAAAGGGGCCATTATACTGCACCAAAATATTTTACAATTTTAGGCTACACCATGGATATTATCTAAAATATGATATGATATACCTCATACAAACAAAGCTTTCCCAGAACAATTATGCAAAATACATGCCAGGTAGGCAAAAGATAACATATTGTAGAATTTAGGCAGTCATCCCTGAACATCATTTATATCCTGCTGTTCTGAGGCTTTGTTCAATAATGTAGCATACGGTGAGATACTGCGAAGCAAGCTGGATTTTATCCTAATGATGTGCTGAGACTGTCTAAAGAACAAGGGATGGATAAATGAACCACCCCTGCAGTTCAAATACGATTGCACTTTCTATAAATATACACCTCTCTGTTCTAATTATATATATAGGAGTAAAATCATACTACCAAAATGCACTTACAAGCAGCCTTTTCTCTTAAGCTAGCATATCTTATACAGGTTTCAAGGTGCACGAGGCTGAAATGTGAAGTAGGCCAAAGCCACCTTGATGTGAGTACAGTCAAACTTCCTGTATTGTCCCTCAGAGGTGTGAGGCTCTGTCTCACTCACAGACAGTTCTGGGTTTTCTGTACGATCCTGATATTTCTGTCAGCTGTCTACAGAAATGCCTCAAAATATCACACCAAATTCATTGCTACACATTCATTCCTCTCCTGAACAACTCACTAAAATATAACAAAGCCAAAATGGACTTCCACTTCTTTCTGATGTTAAACACTAGATTTTAGTACAGTTTCCATACTAATTTAACAAACACGCACCTCATTAGAGTAACTGTCTTGTCTTCCACAGTCTAACATTATTTTAAAAACATCTTTATATTCTTTAAACAATATATAGTTTTCCATTTGATTTTTGGATAAAGTATGACCCAGATATTTCCTGGTATTAAGTTTCACTCACTAACTTATAGCTAATAAAAATGTTGAATAACTACAATCCACAAAAAAAGTCTGTAAAAACAATACCCAATGTGTTAACATTATGGGGGTTTTTTTTAGAATTACGCATTGAATTGTATTTCAGGGTTAAAGAAAATATTTTAACAGATAGTGGCATTTTCATGGCAGAAAATGATCAGTATAGATAGATTTATACATAGTTTAGAATAACTGACCACACGGATCTGGGACCACATGGTGAGCTGTAAAATATAGAAAGACTTTTTTCACCCTTTTAGGGATGAAACACTGACTGTGTAAAAAGAAACAGAGAGAGAGATCATGAAAAAATTTAAGTTTGAGCGTTTGGTGTGCACGGCGCTTTGCAGGGGAGGACTGACAAGTGACAATACTGCTATTTATAAGCACTGCCAAGCCAGAGAAACAGGAAATGAGTAAAAGAGAAAAAGGGAGGAGCAAAATAAGGATTAAAATGGAAATGAGTGACTTGGCAGTTAAAAAATTAAAGAAAGATGAAAATCAAAAAGAAAACTAGATGAACTTGAATGAATATGCTCATCATAAATGAATATGGGTTGAAGAAGGACATAGAGGAGAAGAAGTGAGCAACTGAAAGAGGGGCAGAGAGAGAGAGGGAGGGAAGAAAATGAGAACAAAGCGGTTAGTGTGAGATCTGCCTCTTAGGTCAGCCTCAACTCTCTGGCCTAAAGAGAGAGGGAAAGAAAGAGGTTTAATAAAGACTCAACACCCTAGCCAGCACAACAAGCCTTGTGTTTGATGGAGAGCTGTTAAATTCATTTAGGGAGAAAACTTTGTCCCAAATTCTGTCTGCAAATAAGAAAGGGGGTGAAAAGGGGACAGAAGGAGAGGGAGAGATAGAGAGAGAGTGACACGGCCACTTACTGACCAACACAAAGGCAGCCACAGCTTGGCAGCAACTGAATGCTGTCTCCTCAGTCTGCGGCCTCTATATGATCTCACACACCAGTGAAAAACACTGTACGAAGTCTCCAGATTGAGAATGAGTGGTTAAAAACAGTTTTTACTCAATTTAAGGTTGCACAGAAATGCTGGTGCAAAGTAAATGCTCAATCAGCTTTTCTGACAGTGCCATAGACAGCACCTTAAGCTAAAAAAAAATTTGGCTAGAAACATTTTTAAAACCTATAGCAATATTTTTTTTCTCCACTGCAGATGTGGGTTTATTAAACAGCCGAGTGGCATTAATATATATATATATATACACAGGTGCTGGTCATATAATTAGAATATCTTCAAAAATTTCACTAATTCCATTCAAGAAGTGAAACTTGTATAATGTATACATTCATTCCACACAGACTGATATATTTCAGGTGTTAATAACTTTAATATTTTGCAATAGTTTACTTCCAAGATCAATACTATTAGAGATAAAATAAAAACTGTGCAGCTGTCAGCTACAGTATTTTATCAGTGCACTGCAGATCCCCTGAGGAAAAATTCCACTTTACCAGAGAGGAAGAATTATATAAACTTGTTAAATCATCTCAACCAACAACATGTATGTTAGAACCGATTGCATCTAAACAATTAAAATAGCTGCTTCCATAAGTCATAGATCCTCTTTTAGCTATTATTAATTCATCATTGTCATTAGGATATGCTTCCAAAGCCTTCAAACTGGCTGTTATTAAGAGCAACTTGACCCCAAAGATCTAGTTAATTACATCTCAAATCTCCCTTTTCTATCAAAGATACTACAAAAAGTAGTTTTCTCATAATTATATTCCTTCTTAGAGAAAAATGGTCTCTGTGGGGATTTCCAGTCAGGATTTAGACCATATCACTGAGACTGCTCTAATTAGAGTTACAAATGACCTGCTTCTATCATCTGATCATGGTTGTACCTCATTATTAGTGCTATTGGATCTCAGCGCTGCGTTCGACACTATTGACCACAACATTCTCTTGAATAGACTAAACTCTATTGGTATTAGTGGAAGTGCCTTAGCATGGTTCAAATCATACTTATCTAACCATGATCAGTTTGTAGCAATGAATGAGACGTATCATAGCTATCACAAGTGCAATATGAAGTACCTGGCTAAAAAGGCTCAGTACTAGGGCCGTTCTTTTTACGCTTTA
>JAUMHR010000062.1:4372291-4384720 GCA_032361145.1 Enteromius fasciolatus | reverse complement strand
AGATCACATTTTATGACCTATCTGTGCAGAAATCTGTATAATTCCAAAGGGTTCACATACTTTTTCTTGCAACTGTAAATACAATCGGAGCCATTTGTAAGTAGACCATCTCTAAGAATTATTAGTGTTAATATTAGTGTAAAAACTGTTTAATTTGGTGTTTGTTTTCGGGACAAGCTCTCCTTCGATGGCACCAGACCAATTGCTTTTGCAGTGCCACTGGGCAGCCTACCGTCAGGAACCAATCAGGAAGTTTCAGAGTTTGTCACCACAGTGGCATCACCTACTACCCCAAAGTAAGCAACTGCCACAGTATATTCATGCATGGCATTGTTTGATTTTTCAAATACTGTAATTTCTGTAAAATTGTTCCACTAGTGTTTGTGGTTTGAATAATATTAATGTGCTGTTATACTCTTAAAATACACAGATGAAAACATGAGCATGAAGCCATTTGTCCTTGACTTGCAGATGGCACCTGTTGTGATCGTGCTGGTGTCTGATGGGAACAGATGTCTGCTGGCGCGCCAGGCCATGTTTCCTCCAGGCATGTACAGTGCTCTCTCTGGCTTCTGTGACATGGGTGAGTCACACTTTATTACAAGCAGCTGTACACAACGCATCACTCTTTGGAGTTGCCTAACCATTTTGCTCTATCAACACATTTTGCAGGAGAGTCAGTGGATGAAGCCCTGCACAGAGAGGTGGCAGAAGAGGTGGGTCTAGAGGTGGTGAACCTTCAGTACTCTGGATCACAGCACTGGCCATTCCCACATAGCTCCTTTATGTTAGCCTGCCACGCAACTGTATGCCAAGACAAAACACAGGTGAGACTTGGATGATCCCTTAAACTACTTATTATAGTAAGACTCTACAGATTAAACGCATAAAATATATTATTTAAGGGAACAGTTTATAAACTTGTCAAGCAGATTTCTATGTGATTTTTTTCATTGTAAAATCAAAAGATAAAATTGTGACTTTTATTCTTTTAGAGCATAGCTTGTTTTTTTTATTTCTGTCACATTTCATTAGTTCATATTGAGTATTATTTACATGATGTATTTATACATAATTGTGTTACATTTGAATTGCCTTATAATTTATTAATGCATGATAAAAGGGGTGTATTTTTTTACCCTGTGTGTAATTTTTTTTAAGTTTAGTTTATTTTTAGTTCTAGATAAGGATTTGCTTTTGCACAATTTTATTTCAAATTCATTTTAAATGGTTAGTTCACCCAAAAATGAACTTTTTTGTCATTAATTACTCACCCTCATGTCGTTCCAAATCCATAACACCTTCGGAACACAAATTAAGATATTTTTGATGACATCAGAGAGCCACCTGTCCCGCCATAGACTGCAATACAACTGAAATGATCCCAGGTCCAGAAACGTAGCAAAAACATTGGTAAATCAGTGGATCAACTTTACTTTTGTGATGCTACGAGAATACTTTTTTGCGCAAATAAAACAAAAATAACATATTTACTCCTCTCCTGTGACTTGCGTCTTCCGCCATTTTAGAGAGTATCTCAATGCACCGTATACGCAAGCTTTAACATATTTGATGTAATCAGCCTTGTTTACATCCCGGTGAAAGCATGTGCAAAATCTGCTTCTGTTTACACTTAGAGGAAAGCGTACACTTACACAGTAATATTCTCTAACATGGTGGAAGACATAAGTCGTAGGAGAAGAATGGTTGAGTATATGATGTTATTTTTGTTTTCTTTGTGCCAAAAAAGTAGTCTACTGGCATCGCAAAACTAAAATTGATTCACTGATGTCACATGGACTTTTTTTTACCTGTGTTTTTTACCATGTTTCTGGATCTGGGATCATTTCAGTTGCGTTGCTGTCTATGGAGGGACAGGTGGCTTTTGGGTAAATTAGCCTTTAATGAATTTGATAAAATATACCTACCTACGACCCTGAACCACAAAACCATTCTTAGTTGCTGGGTTATATTTGTAGCAGTAGCCAAAAATACATTGTATGTACAAATATTATTTTTCAAATAATACAAATATTATATATATGTAAAGTTCATGTTCCATGAAGATATTTTGTAACATTTATTACTGTAAATATATCAAAACCAAATTTTTGTTTAGTAATATGCTTTGCTAAGAACTTTATTTTGACAACTTTAAACATTAATTTACATTTTTTTGCATTCTCAGATTCAAGATTTGTAAATAGTTGTATCTCGGATAAATGTTGTCTGATCCTAACAAACCATACATCACTGGAAAGCTTATTTATTTAGGCTTCAGATGACATTTCTCAATTCTCATTTCACAATCTCAAATCCGTTAAGACTCTTTTGTGGTCCATGGTCACAATTGTTTCAGTTAATAAAATGTCAAATTAATTAGTTTGAATACTATTTTGCAACCATAGAAAACTTTCAGACACATCAATGTACTAATTCAAGCAGCTGAGGCATTGTGGCTACAGCCTTTATTTGCTTTAACTGTTCATTGATAGGTGAATATTGACAAGGCAGAACTTGAAGATGCACGCTGGTTCACATATGAAGAAATAGCTGAAGCACTACAGAATCCACCACTTAACCCCAGAAGAGAGCCGCCTGTGTTCTCGGTCCCATCTTCTTTCGCCATAGCCAATCAGCTCATTCAGGAATGGGCCTATCAGCAGCAGCTATCAAGAAAATTACATGGACTCAAGTAATCATGCATCTGTTTGCAATGGATTACCACTAATATATGAACCTAAGGATCCAATCGACATAAAAAGAATTACTGTGATAACAAGAATACAAATGAAATGGACTAATTCTGAATGGATCTTCAATAATATTCAATAATATTATTAATTATAATAGTATGATTTCATTATACTTAGGGTATGCTTGTACTGTAAAAAATTTAATAGTATTGTTAAAAAAAAAAATGGATTTCATCAAGAAGCATTTGGATTTCAAGAACATACTACACTACCTCAAATAGTACTAATCAATCAGAACACAGAAAACATTTTAATGTTGTTTTTTTTTAATATTTGTATGATTTTAAATTATCTTAAAATAAAAACAATACCAAGAAACAGTTGATGGACTTTTTTTTAAGGATGTACTGTTTCTTTTTGTACACTTATGGTTTATTTAATCAAATTTACATAATGTAATATAATTTTACATTCATAATACTTTGTGCAAGATTAACATCTTTTTGTTTGTTTCGATTTGAGAGGAAAAACTCACCGACCAATCAGATTCAGGCTTTTCCTCTCCGTATCCAATCCCGTCTCTCCTCCACACTTGGTGGCGCTGAAGCACTAAATCCAGCAATAGTTCGTCAGAAGAAGAATGGTAGTCAAGATGGACGCGGAGCTGTTGTTGTTTTTGGTTTCTGAGAACAAGGAGTTATTTGATAAAAACCACAGCGAGTACAAAAACACGAAGCGAAAAGAAGTTCTCTGGCAAGGGATAGCAGACAAAATGGGAGTCGATGGTGAGTTTTATTGAGGTCGCTTGTTATGCAGCGTTACTGTAAAGCGCGCCTTACCACCATCATCAACATTTGTGTGTTTGTGTAACGTTAGTGGAAGAGGTGAAAGCTAAATGGAAAAATCTAAGAGACACATACACCAGGAAAAAGCGACTGGAGCAAGACGGGAATCGGAGTGGAAGAGCAGCTAAGAAAAAGAAGCAATGGAAATTTATGCGAGTGATGGACTTTCTCGATCCCTCCACAGAGCACAGAAGGTAACGTTAACGTTATTCGAGTGTCAAAATTAAGCATATCTATTTACACATAACCTTGCACTATCATACCAGTGCTCGCAAGACCTAGGATTTTAAAAGGGGGGCAACTTTTCATTTTGATTTCATTGAATGAACGCCATTCAAATTAAACTGACAGCGGTGACACAGTTGTAACGGTTTGTACATGTGATAATGGCCCTTAAATATGTCTTTCTAATTTAACTTGTATAGAAAAGTATGTCTTTCACTACCTTTTGAGACATTTTTGCAAGTTATGTTCGAAATGGCATATTACCATACTACTCCTAAACTTTTTGTGAAGTTTATTAATGCAATACAAACTGAAATTCATTGCTTAAGTTCCCATTTCTAGTCTTTTTCTATTTTATTATTTTGTGATATGTTTGTATAAAATCGGATTCGATGTTTTAAAATGTTTGTTTTGTGGAAGGCAACCGCTGCAGGGAGATTTATACACAATATGCATTGCATATTAGCATTGCATAATGCATACTTCCACATTCCTATCTTATAGTAATAATACTCTGTACAGCAAAGTATGCTAGCATTCCTCTCTGAACACAGCTGTCAAAAAAAAGCATGAATACAATGTCTTTATAGTGTGCCCTATAAGATTTTTTAAAAGTTCTCCCAAAAATGTAAATTTCAGGCCAGGACTGATTTAGATGAGTTGGTTGTTAATTTACACCGATTTAGACAAAGTGAATGAGTGCTGTCAAAATGAGTCCAAACAGCTGATAAAAGCATCACAATTAATCAGCATGACTCCAGTCCATCAATTAAAGCCTTGTGAAGCATAATTCTGTGTATTTGTAGTAAACCCTTTAAGGCATTTTAATATTTAAACTCAAAATTTAAAAAAATCTATTTATAAAAACACATCCCCTGTTGTTCTCACACTTCGAAGTTCACTTGCATGTTTGTTAGAACTGTTCAGGACTATTTTCACTTCTAAACCATGCTTGATTTGTGATTTCTCTCCTGATTCAGATGAAGTGACCGAGACAAGAAAGCAATGTTATGGATAGAGGACTCATTTTAGCAGGAAGCATTGATTTCAAGTTAAAAACAATAGATTTATTTCTTGCAAACAAGCAGTTTTTTGATTCACAAGTCATTAATTTGTGACTGGAGTCGTGTGGATCACTTATGGATTATTGTGATGTTTTTGTCAGCTGTTTGGACTCTCATCCTGATGGCACCCATTCACCGCAGAGGATTCATTGGTGAGCAAGTGATAAAATTATGTAATAGCCATCAATCAAATTTTGTTTACACATATGTACTGTGTATATTATTATGTATACATACAAACACATTTATACATTTAAGTAAAATATATTTATATTAAATAAGAATGTTACATATAATTATCAGAATGTGCACTGTATGTGGATTTTTATAAAATGTTTTTATTTTGGATGCAATTATTCTTTTGACCGCACTACTTTTTGTAGCATATTGGGAAACTATGATTTAATTTTCTATTCATTTTAATAATGGGTTGTATTATTTATCTGTATTGTAATGAAGCGTATAGAAGGTAATGGTTTTTCACTATGATTTTTATTGGTGTACAGTGTCATATTGGACAGCATTCCCGGCAAAATTGAGGATGATGAGCCAGATGAAGACAGTGGAGCCGAACCAGCCAGCACCAGTACAGGAACATTAATGACAAGTCCAGGAGCGATCCGGTCTGACATTGTAAAAAGGCGACGATCAGAGACATTAGAGCTGCTGGAAAGGTATCTAGCGTCTAAAGATGCAAAAGACAAAGAAAAAGACGAACAACAGGATGAAGTCGATTTATTTCTTCGGAGCTTAGCACCTGCATTAAGACGCTTACCTGCTTCAAAGCAGTCCTTGGTGAAGCTTCAGATCCAAAAAATACTTCATGATGCAGAGTTCGGACAGCCCAGCTTTCCTCCGATATCCTCAGTGTCACCAAGTAATCAGTTGTTACTACAGTGTAGTGTTGTAAAACCCAGTTGAAATGTTTTTTTATTGAAAATAAATGTGACTTTAAAAGAAGCAAATTTGTGCTGAATGTTTAGTGTTCTAGTCTTTTATGGAGAAAAAAAAAATAAATTGTATAAACCACAATTTGCATATTGGTTGAAACCATTTTATTATATTCAGAAGACCATGAACGATAATACATCAAACAGTAAGAAAACAGGAAAACATATATACAAAAAACTATTCAAGTAACACTTAACATTTCTGTCACTTAACACTTAACATTTGATCCACAAGGTGTTCTGAACAAGAGCAAATGAAGCAGATTCACATTTATCCACCTTAATAAATGCAGAGTGTGAGACCTGCTATTGGTCATGATATGTATCCTTAAACAGGTGTTTTGTGCCTAAGAAAGGGTCGGTATCCATTATAAAGTGTTCCTTTGATTACTATGTACAAGATGAATTCTATACCATTTGGTAGGAACGGCACAGTCTGGTCAATTGGTCTACTTTTTCTTGCCCTTCTTTCCAGCTGCTGGTTTCTTGCAATATTTGGCCTCCAGATCTGAGATAAGGGAGTTGAATCCATTTTCTTTGGACTTTTGTCTTTGCTAAATGATTAAAAAAAACAAGAAAATAATGCTTTTTTTGAAAGGTTGTGACTTGAATGAATCTGATAAAAACAGAAATAATAACCCAAATAAAATGTATTACGCAATACAGCATTTATGCTAAGCATGTTCCTCATTTGGATTAGAGTCTGGTGCCCTTTGTTTAAAGTGTCCCTATTATGCCTTTTCAAATATGATCTTTCATGCAGTGTGTCATGTAGCTGAATGTGAACATAAACTATCTGCAAAGTTGTGATGGCAGTGCACGATAAATGTTTTGTCTATAAAAAAATTTAAAAAAAGTGTCACATTCGCCTAAACGAGTCGTCAGCAATTCAAATATTTTTCCGTTACGGCCACACGTCACAAAGTAACATATTTGCATAATGTTCGCCTACGTTCTACGTCGTGAACAACCTGCCTGCCCACAAACAGTAAAATTTCCACGTGGATTACATCGTATCAAGAAGACGCTATCATTCAGTTATGGCAACGAGCGTTTCGTTTTTCCACAAACGCTAGCGGTAGACCAATCATAAAGCACTGTGCCATCTGACCGCTCACAGGAAGGAGGGGTTTAGACAGACTGATTCTTCCAACTGCTTCACACGAGTCGTTTACGAGAAATGGGGTAAAATTAAATCTATTTTTGGTGAAAACTAAAGTGTTTTTTGACCTTGCATACATGTAAACCTGTTTTAGGAGACTCATAAAGCAATATTAGCAACCTTTAAAAATGCATAATAGGGGCACTTTAAGAAAACATTACTTTTTAAAAACACATTATTTACCTTTTTAAAATGCAACTTGTGCCTATACACTGATTTCTATGGAAGCCGGTTTCCGCCACTAAATAAAGAATGAAAAATATAAAAAGGTTATTGCTACTTTTTACCTTTTTTCTCAGAATTGCGAGATATAAACTCACAACTTTATATCTCAGAATTATGACTTTATAACTTAAAGAAAAAGTCGCAATAACCTTTTTTCTTTTTATTCAGTGTAAGAAACGGACTTCCATAGATTTCTGATCAAAACTCAAGGATAATGCAATAACTTGAAAATGAATCCCATCCAAACAGTCCAGAGCCAGATTTTAATATTAAGCAAATATGCATTAAATTGATCAAACATGCCAGTAAAGCCATTTATAAAGTTTCTAAATATTTCTATTTTTTTAAATAAATGCCTGGCTGTTGAAATTGTAGCTGTGCCATCACTGGAATAAGTTTAAAATGCAAAAGATTAATGCAGGCTTACCTTTATCATAGCTACCAGGCTGTCCTCACTGTTCAAGCCCATCTCCTTCTGCATTTCCTCTGCCTCCTTCCGCTCCTTTTCGGCCTATAAAGTCAGGGCAATTCATTAAAAAGGCTTAAACCCTATTTAAAAATGTATTATATCATAGCAAAACTGTGGAAAATTAATCGGCACCTTTCTTTTGCGGTTGTTCATCTTCTTGACACTCTCATGAGTGAAGGCTTTGAGTGTCGGCAGTTCTTCAGCATCAATGGCTTTCTGAAGTATGTCTTTGATACGGGGCTCATCTTCATAAGAACAGCACAACGCAGACTCCATGATCAGATCCATGTCACCTTCATGTTGTAGGTACAGTCTCTTTAAGTCTTCTATCTCTTCATCAGAGCCTTTATACTGCTTCTCAAAGTCCAAAATGTCTTGCAATGTGATCTAAAGCAGAGATGTTCATTTTAGCAACTACCTTTGAAAAAAAAATCAACATTAAAAAAAACACACACAGTGCAAAACAAACCTTAGGAAACAATCTTCTCCAGTGCTCCTCCCAATTGCGATCTTGATCAAGGGTGTCTGACTCTTCATCCACTATTCCCTGTTCATCATAGACTGCCCTTTGATCCTTGTCAGCCAAAACTGCATAAGCTTTTCCCAGCACCTGTGGACATATTGAAAGTTTTAGGTTTAACAATGTATTTATGTGTAAGATTTCAAATAGTCAATTTATACTTGGTCACGTCTGCTGTGTGCACTTTTGCACTAGCTGTGTGAACATGCAAAAATGGCTATGAATCAAATCTTGTTTTAATAAAGTCATGCTTTTACTCCTTGTGGTCAAACGTGACTGCTATTGAAAATGAATGGGGAACTTCTCTAGTGGTTACACAAACGATTTATGAATGTATTTTTCCGGCCACCAGATGGCTTTAATCTGTTTTGCAATGAGAAAAAAAAACAAACAAAAAATTTAAACTTAAAAACAGTTCATTTAAAACATGGAAATAAATAGTAAACAATTATTTTATAAATGTAGTTTCATAAAATCCCCTAAATAAACTAAATTTTACTTATTTTATTGAGCCAAAATAAAGTACAATATTTCTCAATAGCAACCTGTGTTTGGTTTTCTTAATTTTTTTATTTGTGATTAATTAAAATCATTTATTCTACCTAATGTAATGACATTGACATGCCTCATGGTGCTTGTTTAATTGTAGTATTAGTAAAGCAATAAGTTCATCTGAATAAGAGATAATGGAATTTCTCCATTTCAGCATTTTTCATTTTACAGGACAATTTTGTGAAGCAATCATTTTCCATTGGTATTTTGGTATAGAAACATGTGCTGGATTTGTATTGGTCAGATGAAGTCCAATCTAGACAAACATACACATCTCATATTAATCAATAAACGCTGCAGTTTTAATAACTATAGCTCTGTCTTCTGCTTTATGTTCTTCATTGGCTTCATTTATCAATCTCTCAGTCTGATAGAAGGCACTATTAAGAACAAATACTACTTTGTAAAATCAGTCTAGGTATCAGACAAGAATTACTGGAAACTAAAGTAGCCAACATTTACCAAAATGCGTTTGAACATTTATGATCCACTTTGAATTCCAGACAAAATGGAATATGGTGAAGAGACAAAAAGGTTCTGGGCAAAAGTGTTGCATTAGAAACGGTAGTCACCTGGAACTTGGTGGTGGCTAACTCATCACCAGGGGCTCTGTCTGGATGAACCTGCAGAGAGACTTTATAATATCCACGTCTGATCTCGGAGTCAGATGCTTCTTTACAAACACCCAAAACTTCATACAAGTTAGAGGTCTTGAAGAGCTCCTCACACTGCTCCAGTAAACCCATGACTGCGTGAGGGAGGAAAAAACACACCAAACCATCGATTAATACATTAACTAAAACAACATCTAAAACAATGCTCGTCAAAACTGTTGTTTTATATGAACGTTAAATATTAAAAATTGACTGGTGTTTTTCCAGATTAAAAAACCCCTTAAGTTAACTTTAAGATAAAGCTCAAATTTTTCGCATACGACTAACGTTACATTTAACTTTGCAAAAATAACAAGGTTAGTTCGAAGCAATTCAACTTAATGTTTATTAACGATCTTACCAGAGATATATAACTAACGATGACAAATGACAATGAGCAGAAATTGTTTAAATATTCCTAAACAGAAATCAACAACCAAACGCTTTCAGCACACAACGGCATAGGATTGCCTTAACAGGAGGCGCCAAAATTTTGGCGCTTTGTGTAAACGTCACAAAAGACGTAGGACATGTTAGTTAAATTTAATATTAAAGTTACATTTTTTTTATTCAACAAAAACCAACGGTTTTTTTTCGAATTGATTTCGAAGTATTTTGAATTTACTTTTAGATTATACTGATAAAATACATTGTACAAAAATTGACAACAATGCACTTTTATTATGCATTCTATGACCCGGATTGTAATTGTCGCACGCTGTTGTACTTCCGTTTCTTATAGCGCACTGTTTCCTAAAGTATGTTTACCATCGTTTGCTCACTTTAACGAACTCTCAGTGCATAGTTTAGTTTTTAATTAAACACAGGGCAACAGCGTGAGTTTTAGTTGCAGACAAAATGTCTTGCTGCGTTGCGTTACAGACGCATCTAGCGTCCGTGGTGGAGGCGTTAGTTCACGCCGCGATTGCTGAAATGAGCAAACTTATGGAAGAGGAGACCCTTTCATTTCTGAGCAGTGATATTGCTAGAGATCGCTGTGAAAACGAGGAGGTCGAGTCAAGAATGAATACGGAAAAGGATGAGAAAATGGTGGGATTATGAGATGATGTTGTTTAGAGATCTGCGACCTGTAACCTTAAACATGCGACGCGTTCACAGCCCTATAAACGCGAGTGTGCATATAGTATAAAGATCAGTGCGCAGTTTGCGCAGGTGTCGACGCGCGTGAACGGAGCTGTTGTTAACATAACTTCTTCCACAATGACTCAATCAATCATTTATTTTTGAACCATACATTAAACACAGAGTCATGGTCATGCCAATACTGAGTGTTTTAAAGCCAACAGAGAAAATGTCACTTAGTAATAAAAAATAAGAATAAGGTTCAAAACATTTACTTGAATTTTACTGACAAAGCTGTGAAAGTGACAATAGGTGGAATTTGCCAATAATCTTAAAAATCTTAAAGTGCCTGATTAATCTGACTAAAATTGTGGTCCATAAGCCATTTGTGATTATTTATTTTTTTCAGAAGCAGTTTGCATCCATCATGGAGGTACTTGGCAATGAGGCTCTTGGGAAAATAATCAAACTTGTTGATGAAACCAAATTTCTGTTGGATCTGGAGTGCAAAACATTTTCAGGCAAGAGAGCAAAGCGGCCTGGCAGCATCTTGAATATTCTGTCTGTTGGAGGACTTGGTAAAATCATATTAATCATACAGTTTTTAACGCTTTATACAACAATGTTGTGTTTTTAAATTAATGTCATATGTACATTTTAGAAGAAGAACATTCTTATGATGGAAGTGCGAGAAGCCTGGAAGCAAGAACAAGAAATGAGGTAAGCTGAACAGCTTGAACATCAAGGATATATAATGAAATGTATTATTTCTGTGATACAAAACTGAATTTTCAGCAGACAGCTATTATTAAGTCTTCAGTGTCATGCGATTCTTTAGAAATCATTTTAGTATGCTTTTTTTGATGCTTAAAAAAGGATTTCTTATTACTTTGAAAGTTGAAAACCGTTTTTGCTGGTTACTATTTTTGTGGAAACTGAAACACTGCCATTTAGAAATTCGAGCTTAGTTGAAAGGAAAGAAGAAGAAACCAATGTGTTTATTCAGCAAAGACATGTTAATTTAATCAAAAGTGACAGTAAAGATGTTAAAAATGTTACAAAAGATTTATATGCTGTTCTTTTGAACTATCTAAGCATTAGAGAGCAAGAACAAGAAATGAGGTAAAACGTGCTGAATATGCATATATGTAATTTAGTTTTAATAAAAAGAGGTTTAAATTTAAAATAAGGGCAAGTGCGTAAGTTTAAATATGTACTGATAGAGTATAATATTATAAGATGTTTATTAGTCATGCAAAACATTTCCATTTGGCAGGAAATTCAACCAAAAATGTAATTTACAGATGATTTTCATGAGCTGGAACAAATCTGCCCCAGTTTTATCCACAAGAATTTTAAATCCATTTAAGAATTTTAAATACTTGTGCTTTATTTTTAACTTATTGTATTAATTAAAAAAAATCTATAACATTATTTTTTAAATTAACTTTATTTACATTTTATACAGAAAAAATTAATAATTAGTAACATGAAATACACTCAAAATGCTATATATATATGTATACAACATTATTGCAATGTAATATAGTATATTCATTTCACAAAAGTAAAATGATGGCCTCTGGTTTGTTTTGACCAGCAAACAACACAAGTGTGACTACCAAATGAAAAATACCAGAGAGTTAAGAAATAAAAAAGAAATTAAGAAATAAACTTTTTATTTAGCAAGGACACATTAAGTTGCTCAAATGTATACACACCTATACATTTGCAATTTATCACTTTTCCCACAAAATATTAAGCAGCATTTCAACATTAAAAATACTAAGAACCATTATCAGAATAGCACCACATGAATACTTTGCTATCATAACAATAACATTTTATTGTTATATTAATATTAACATAGTAAATTAACACAGTAATATTTTTGCCTTGGTGAGCATAACATAAGGGCTTTTCACACTTAAAATTGTTAACCCAGGGTTATCGTAAACCCCGGATAAACGGAATCCTGGGTTATC